>PVIC010009127.1:0-30319 GCA_004025085.1 Thryonomys swinderianus | reverse complement strand
TTTTTGCGATCCGTCTTCATTTCAAAGCTTTGAGGATTCTTGGCCGCCATTCTTACCCTGCCACCAGAGGGCGTCTTTGGAGAGGGGACCAAACTGTACAGCAAAGCTCAGTGTGCCACTGACAAAGTCAGGATTTTGTTGTTGTTGTTGCTGTTGTTGTCATTACAGGGGACTAAATTCAGAGCTACATCCTCAGTCCTTTCTTATTTCTTGAGACATAGTTTTGCTAAATTGCCCAGGCTGGGCTTTAACTTGTGATCCTCCTGCCTCAGCCTACTGCAGTTCTAGGATTCTAGGCCTGCACCACCACACCCAGCTGGATTAGGGTTTTTAAGTGCAAATATGAATTATTTTATTAAAACCCTGAATCTGATTTTCTCCAAAAAGAAAATCCAGCATCATAGGACCTGCCCTCCCTCTTAGCCGGGATACATCGCAACAGGGTGAAAGCTTCTTGTGAAGAGGCTGCAGATTCTCCACCCGAACACCCACGTCCGACTGTGCACCTGCTGCAGGCAGTTCTGTTACCTGTGTGGTACACGTGGACACCTGGGCTCGTAAATCCCAGGTTAGATGGTGCCATCTCAGGAACTAGTTCCGGGTGTGTGTGTGTGTGTGCGCGTGCACACGTGTGTGTCCAGTTAACTTCTGGGCCAGCTCACATGTGACCATGCACACTTGCAGCCCTTCGGCCCAAGGCGTCAGACAGCATTGTGGGTGCCCGTGCCCACTGGGTACTTCGGCCACTGAGGCCTCCACCACCAGCCAGGGCCCTGCCTGGCCTCCAGCTCTTGATCCCAGCCGAGCCCTGGGGTCCCCAACCGCCAAAGCAGGTGCTGGGGCTCCGCTCTCCCGCCGCCGCACCCCGGGGCGTCACGGCGCGGAAGTGAAGCTTGCCGCTTGCCGAGAAGGGTCAGTCCCGCCGCAGCGCTGTGCTCTTGCTGGCAGATGGCGGCACGGGCAGAGCGCTCGCACGTCCTGAGTGGCAGGTCCGTCTGGTGACAGGGGAGCCCCAAAGCTAAGTTTCTGGAGCGGAGAGAGCCCAGCCCCCTCCCGCACCCCCTTCTCGCAGCAGCTCTTGCCTTCGGTGGGGACACAGAGAAACCAAGTCCTGGCACCTCTGGGTCCACTGAGTCCCTAGCGGCACTTGCGTTTGTGGAGAGGAGGCCCCGGGGGAGCGGCGGGAGCAGGAGTCCCAGCCCCGCAGCCCTGCACATGGCCGATGTAGCATGGCTCTCCCTGGAGCCTGACGAGGGACCTAGCGACACAGAGGGGCACTGGGCGCCAGGGGCGGGGCGGGGCTGGCTTATCCTTCTCACTAGGGAGCCTCAGGTTTCTCCCAGCTTCCGCGCGGGGCTGGCAGTCGGGCTCTGGAGAGGCCGCAGGGTCCTGAGATGAAAGGATCCGGCTAGCTGAGGCCTCTGGGCACCTTTCAGACCAGCCTGGCACTGCCCGGGCCTCAACTCGCCTGGCAGCTTCCCTGGCGCCTCCCTGCCTGGCCTCCTCCTCCCCTCGAAACCAGACGCCACCGCGGTGTCTGGAGCCCCAGGTGCAGACCTTGGGGCTGCGGTGGGCTGTGGGAGTCCAGCCCGCACTGGTCTTAACCCGTGGCCCCTGCTGCCACCTGTTCCCCCCAAATCTGACCCTGGTGACCCTGTGTCCTTACTGAATAGTGGGACAACGCCAGGGCCTGGCACGAGCCTGGCTGGTCCCTGAGAATGCCAACTTTGAAGCCAGATCTTTTACATGCTACCGAGAAAAAGCTGTTTGTGTCTCTCCGGCCATCCACGTCGAGGGGCACACAGGCGCACCTGGGCTGCCTCTGGGACTTGGGGGGACCTGGGCCTGGGGTGCCGCCCAGTGACTCCACGCGGGCCGTGCCGGGTCTGATTGGTAACACCCCTCTGGCTAACAAAGAGACGTGTGAATGCACAGGCCCCCAGGGACATGGTGGTGGGGTGGCCAGACTCAAGGTGTTCCCTGGAGAAAGCCTCTTTCTCTTTCTTTCCCTCCTGTTTTTTTTTTTTTTTTTTTTTTTTTTTTGCTTTTGAGACAGGGTCTCGCTTTGTAGTTCAGGCTGGCCCTGAGCTCACGATGTAGGCAACTCAGCAATCCTCCTGTCTCTGCCTCCTGAGTGCTGGGATGACAGGTGTGAGCCACCACGCCTGGCATTGTGGTATGCGGTGTTGATTGTTGGTGGGCGTGTCTCCACGCCCAGCATTATGTGTGGTAACCGGGGATCGAACTCATGTCCTTGCGCTGGCGAGGCAGGCGCCGGAACCACTGAGCTAACCCTCCGGCCCTCCCTCCTGTTTTTTAGACAGTTGCTCAATACATAGTTCAGGGTAGCCTCGAACTCTTGGCAATCCTCCAGCCTCAGCCTTCAGAATGATGAGATTACAGGTGTCACCACCCTGGGCCAGACAGTAGGGTTCCTGGCAGAGGGGAGTATAGGCAACTCTGGACAAGGACAAGGTTCCCTGAGAGGCTGCTCCCTCTGAGCCGGGCACTGGCTGCCACGGGGCTTTGTCCGCCGGGTTCCACACCCGGCCACAGCAGCCTGGGAATGGCGCTCAGCTGCCACCTGGGCCTCCCGGGAACCATCACCCTCAGGACAGGCAGAGGCCTGCAGGCGCTCACTGGTGGTGACAGTGCTGAAGGGGCTGGCACCTGCCCACCAGCCTTTTGAGGCTGCTC
Organism: Thryonomys swinderianus; assembly: GCA_004025085.1. NCBI lineage: Eukaryota > Metazoa > Chordata > Mammalia > Rodentia > Thryonomyidae > Thryonomys > Thryonomys swinderianus. The sequence goes on along the minus strand of PVIC010009127.1, from coordinate 27,622 downwards.
CGTGCACACTGCCTCCCCGGGCTGGGGAGGCCGAGGAAGACCCAGGAGGGCTGGCCAAGAAGGACGCACAGGGACAGTGACCCTCACGGGGTCCGGGCCCACCCACGCTGACGGGAAACCCAGGACAGCACAGCCCAGTCCTGAGCCTCGCGTGACAGACAAAGAACCCAGGAACCGGGCAGGCCACAGTGCCCACACCTGCTTCCGACCCTGGCTCTTTTTCTTTTCGTACATCAGATCTTTTCCCATCCTCAAGTGATTTGTGAGGAATTAATACCCTTCTGACTATCCAAGTATACTGAGGATTATTGCTAAATATCTCCTGGGCTATGACAACAGTAACAGTGTTTCTTATGTCTACGTACATGCATTCAACATGCAAAACACATACGTGTGTAGGGAAGTGGTATTACAAATACTTGTAGGCACACACATGTATGCATATGGATATATTTGTCATTATGTATTTATGAGCCGCACATGTGTGTGTGTGTGTGTGTGTATGCACACACACGTGCGTGGTGCTGAGGACTGGACTGAGCTACATCCTCAGAACTTTGTTTTTGTTCTGAGGCAGAACCTCACTAAGTCACTGAGGTGCCCATCTGGACTTGAACTTGGGATCCTCCGCCTCCCAGAGTGCTTGGCTGGGTCTTTAGCTTTTGCGTACACACCGAAATATTTGGCGTGAAATCACATCAGCTAAATCCCGACATCTGGTGGCCACAGTCTGAGCAGGGGACTGGCTGTCAGGTCTCATTATGGTCGTCTGTCTACTTTTGCATATGTTCTAAATTCTTCACGGTAAAAAGTCAAAATAGAAGGCCTGAGATTAGCTCAGTGGTTCCGGCGCCTGCCTCGCAAGCACAAGGTCCTGAGTTCAATCCCGGTAACCACATACAATGCTGGGCGTGGAGACTCACGCCCACCAGCCATCAATACCACATACCACAGTGCCGGGCGTGGTGGCTCACGCCTGTCATCCCGGCACTCGGGAGGCAGAGGCAGGAGAATTGCTGAGTTCGAGGCTTGCCTGGGCTACATCGTGAGCTCAGGGCCAGCCTGAACTATAAAGTGAGACCCTGTCTCAAAAAAAAAAAAAGTCAAAACAGAACCACAGCACTGAGGCTGAGGCAGGGCGGGGACTGCTCAGGGAGGCTGGCCGCTGCGTGACGCCGGCTGTGCAGCCACTTTGCATTCAGGATGCCAAAGGCTCAGTCCCCGTGCTGCAGGACAGGGACCCATCTCCGCGGGGCCTGGCGCAGGACGCAGCACAGAAGCCGTGGCAGAGCCACGCAGCCTCAGGCTGAGAGTGGGGACAGGCGGGGGCGCTGACCTGGGGGGGCTGGGACTCGAGATGGCTCAGGCCGCACCAGCCACCCGGCTTCGGGGAACCCCCCCCCAAGTCCGGGGCCCCGCCCTGGGCGTTTGCATCGTTCCTGGGGGGCTCAGGAATTTACCTCAGCCCCGGTCCCCAGCTTGCTCTGTAGACAGCGGCTCCCGCAGGGGCTGTGGCGGGGCTGCGAGAGACGCCCACGGAGCGCTCAGCACGGGGTCTTCACTGTCCCCAGCACTGGCTTCGGGGGGAAGCTGGCCTCCCTCGGGCGCAACCCTAACAGCAAGCACTCTGCTCGGCTAACTTTTTTTTTTGAGACGGTCTCGCTTTGTAGTTCAGCCTGGCCCTGAGCTCACTCTGTAGCCCAGGCAAGCCTTGACCTCAGCAATCCTCCTGCCTCTGCCTCCGGAGTGCTGGGATGACAGGCGTGAGCCACCACGCCTGGCTCTGTTAACTTTTTAAAAATGCCGTTTCTACAGCAGTGAGCCGGGCAGATGCAGAAGGAAAACCAAGAGGAAGCTCCCGGACCCTCGGAGGGCACCGTGTGGCTGGCAGAGCTCAGCTCCCGAACCTCTGCCGCCGTGTGCAGGCCCCTGGAGCTGCATGCCCCGCCCACCGTGGGGACTGTGGGCCTTTCCCTTCTGGGCGAGGCTGAGGGGCTGCTCCCCCTTTCCTCACTCAGAAGCCAGGCCCGCTGGGCCCGCAGAGAGGACGCAGACAGACTGCAGGAGGTGCTGGGCCCTCCGGGTCCTGCAGCCAGCGTGGCCGAGGGTGGGACTGGAGAGCCCTGTCCCTCTCTGGGGACAGCAGGGCCTGGTCCAGAGGCCTTCAGGATGGAGCCGGAGGACGGGGAGAAGCTGGCCTCCATGTGCAGCCTGGCGACCGTGTTTGAGAACAGCAGGTACAGAGCCGCTGGCTAAGGACTGGGCAGCAGTGCCCCGCTGGGTCCTGCCCGGGCATCTCTTCCCATCTAGGCAGCATCTTGGAACCTAGGAGTCCCGCTGGGCTCCGGAGCCGGCAGGGTGTGGTGCGGCCAATCTGGGGAGACGCTGAGCCACTGTGGGGCCCAGGTAGGCCGGGGTGGATCAGAGGCTGCGTCTCCCGCAGGTCTGACCTGCCGCCCCTGCAGGAGCTAAGCGGTGCTTCTGCAGATCTGTTCCCGGGGCAGGATGGGCCTGTAATTCATCTCCCAAACCAGGCCATGCTGGACCCTGAAAGCGGACGCCACTGAAGTGGGGCTGGGCACAAGGCCCTGGCTTGCTGGTCCCGGGGCAGGCCAAGGATGCATGGCTCATGCCTCGCTCTGTGAGATCACCCGAAAGGCCCCATGGGGCAGGCTCAGTGCCATCCTTCGGGTGAGGAAGCGAGGCCCAGAGAGGCAGCACTGAGACCCGTGTTTGGAGGCGCGGGCACGACATGCGGCCACCGGCGGCCCCGGCAGCGCGGCTCTGTATGTGACAGCCACTGAGCAGCCTCTAGCCCAGGACTGGGCCGGGGCTCGGAAGTCCGCTCTGAGCTCCGGGCCGCTGACACCGCGGCGGCTGGGGAGGACACAGGTGCAGCGTCTGCCAGCCGCGAGGCCGGGTCGCAGGCAGCAGGTGTCGTGGGAGGGGCCTGGAAGCTGTGCCCAGGCGGGCGGGACTCTGGGAGCCTCCAGCGGGCGCAGCGCGGGCTCCTCCAGGGTCCTGGGTCTCTGCGAAGGGTCGTCGTTTCAGAACCACGGACAGCGCCACGGACCTCGGCCTTCCTGGCCTCCCGCCCGTGAGGCGGGGGATGTCGGCCGGCGTGGGCACCCGGGGGGCCGCAGAGAGCCCGTGGGAGGAGCCCAGCTCGCTGTGCCCTCCCTGGCACCCCCCAGAGGAGGGCAGCCCTTCCCGCAGGGGCAAGACTGGTGGCCCAGGGCTGCGCCTTGCTGCCTGGCTTCTCTGTGCTGCCCATCTGAAACCACAGCAGAAGCAGAAGCCAGCCCGGGCGCTCGAGGGAGTCGGAGAGGCTGAAGACAAGTGCAGAGCGGAAGGCCCGGCCTCTGCCCCAGGGCCGCCCACGCCTGCCTCTGCCAGTAGCAGGCACGCGGTGTGGGGAAGTCACTGTGACCCTCTGGACTGCTTCTCCTTTGCACAGAGCAGGGGCTGTTTTCACTGAAGGCTCCGGAAGCCTGAGTTGGAATCCCACCGCTGCTGTGTCCACACTGCAAGTTTCTTGTCCTGCCTCGCCTCCGTTTCCATGCTGCAAAATGGGCACAAGGCAAACTTTTCCCTCGTAGTATGGGGCTCTGTAGTGGCTGACTCAGTGCTCCCTTCCTCATAAGATGGTGGGGCAACGCCCGCACCTCCAGACATACTCGGTTCTCTACAGGCCCGAAAGCCCCGAGGTGCAGAGCCCAGCATGCCAAAGCTCCCCTGTAAAGCACCATCCCGGGGGAACAGGCACCCTGTTCTGGGCTGCCTGTGTCCCTGGAGACCGGCATCGGCCTCTCTGTAGATCGCCCCAGGCTCCCGGTTCCCTTGACATGTCCATTGCTGATGCAGAATCTAGACCAGAGGTGCAGGCCGAAGAAAGGTGAGGGGGGCGCAACAGGAAAACCCCCCATCCCGCGTGTCCCAGCAGCCCGTGCACACCGTGTGTACAGCAGCACATCGCAAAGGCGCTAAATCCTGGACGTGGGTATCTGTCTGCTATCAGCACACCGGGGCGCTCACTGGGGAGGCTAAGGCAGGAGTATCTTGAGTTCAAGGCTAGCCTGAATTACATCTCGAGACCTTGGCTCAAAAAATAAGTAAAATGACATAAAATCTTATTAGTAAACAGACAAAACAGCCCCTGTGTGCAGAAGAGGTTCTGTGGGAGGCTGCACTTATAGCAGGATGTGCGGCTCCCAGACACGGGGCACACTGACTCGTCCCAAGGCCAAAGTCCCCCGCGGGAAGGTGCTGGGAGGGGCGTGTCCCCCTCAACAAGGGCCTCGAGTCCCCAGGACTCTGCTTTTGCTCCCGGCTCCCGCTAAGGGACCCTCTAACCTGCTCTGTTCTCAGGACCCCAGAAGCAGCGCCCGGAGCCCAAGGTCCAGAGGACACACAGCACCCACCGGGGCTCGGGCCGCCCAGGCTCCCCGGGCCACAGGAGGCGCCCCCTGTAGAGGAGGCCCCGGGCTCCAGGCCCAGGACCGTGAGCAGGTGGTACCTGAACTCCCTGAAGGACAAGCTGTCCAGCGGGGCCTGGAGGAGGCCTTGCCAGCCTGTGACCCAGACCGAGTCGGGCACGCAGGTGGGCATCCCGGGTGAGCAGCACCTGGCTGGAAGCTGGACTGTGCCCCACTGACAGCCCACACCCCTCCCCTCTCCCAATCCTTCACTGTGGGAGTTGTAGGCAGGAAGTGGAAGTTGAAAGACCTGGGTGTGATGGCGCATGCCTCTAACCCCACCACTCGGGAGACTGAGGCAGGAGGATCTCTGAGAGTTCAAGGCCAGCCTGGGCTGTGTAGTGAGTTCAAGGTTAGCTCGGACCACATAGCAAGACCCTGTCACAGAAACCACAACTAAAACAGTGTTCAAGGCCACAAGGGCAGGAGTAGGGACCCTCTGCTCCTGCCTCCTGCAAGGGCACCTTTGCGCTGCCCCTCGAGTCTTCCCCCTGTACCCCCAGGGCTCTGCTCATCCAGGGATAGCGATCCTCAGGTCCTCCAGGCCTAGGCGCTCTTGAGGCTTCATTTCGCGTTAATGAGCCCACAGGATCAGTTCCCGGGTACAGTTACGCTGGAAGCTGGGGCTTCAGCAAACGAATGGGGCCCAGTCTGGGCTATTTCAGCTGCAGTGTGACTGCAGCTAGACGGAAGCCAGGGCTGGAGCCCAAGCTGGCCCCGCGCTCCATCCTGGGGCCTGCGCAGGGCAGCAGCGGCCGGGCACAGCCTTACTTCGAGGGTCCCCAGCATGCACAGGTGGCCGCCAGCTCCTCTGGGGGCTGAGCCCCGGGAAGAGACCCCTAGGCCCCTCTGCCCGCAGGAGCCAGAGGAGAAGAGGGTCGTCCAGGAGCTACTGGAGACCGAGTGGGCCTATGTGGCCCGTCTGCACCTGCTGGACCAGGTGAGTGCCCGGAACCCCACCTTTGCAAGCTGCACCAGGAGCCCGGATTCGAGCCCAGCAGTTGAGGGTGGGGCAGAATCAGTCCCGGCCCCCGGCCCTGAGGTGCCCGGGAGCCTCCGGCGGGGCAGACGGTGCCCTGGCTCACCTTCCAGGCCCCCACAGCTTCCCTTCTGCCCAACCAGGGCGCCCCGCTTTCTGAAGGAGCCTTTGCTGGAGGGACGCAGGACGGGGAGCACAGGGGAGGAAGACGCGGGCAGTGAGTGACCCTGCTGGTGCGCACAGGTGTTTCTCCAGGAGCTGCTGAGGGAGGCCCGCAGCAGCAGAGCCTTCCCCGAGGCCGTGGTCAGGTTCGTCTTCTCCAGCATCTCCTCCATCTACCAGTTCCACGCACAATTCTTCCTCCCGGAGCTGCAGCGCCGCCTAGAGGACTGGTGAGGCCACGGCAGCCCCGGCCAGGCAGGGAGAAACCCAAGGCGATTGGCTTCTCGCTGCATGGTCACCACAGGGTCCTCCTCTGGGCATGTGGCCCTTACACAGCAAGGGGTTTGGATGGACAGACCCTGAGTGGTGACCCATGCCTGTCATGCCAGCGCTCTGGGAGGCTGAGGCAGGAGAATCTCGAGTTCAAGACCAACCTGAGCAACTTAGACTTTGTCTCAAAATAAAAATTTTAAAGGGTCTGTGGTGTGGCCCAGTGGCAGAACACTTGCATAACACGTGTAAGGCCCAGGGTTCTGTTCCAAGCACTGGAAAAAATAACAAAGCACTAGTGAAACCTACAGCGTTCATGGGGGCTGCCTGGCCTCCTGTTTCTCAGCTACAAACATGGTCTTTAGATCAGCTCTGCATACTGCGCCCTCCGTGACCCGGAAGACCCGTCTCTAGAGGGGGCTATAGGGCAGGCAGTGGTACACTTAACTGCTTTCTTCATTTTTAGCCCCTGTGGCATCCTTGAAATTTTTTGGCAAAGGAAAATGTTAGTCATTGTCAAAATTGGTAGCAGCTACCTGGGGTCAACTGGTACGTTCTTTCTGCTTGTCACTGTGTGATTTTCTCATAAGAAAATGTTTTTAAAAGGAAGAAAAACACATGAAATCACGTACCATCCCTCCTAGGTTAGCAGAGCGGAAAAGCAGGGCACAGAGTCTAAGAGAGAGTCACTAGTGCGGTTGGGAGTGTGGTGGAGGCAGGTCCGCCCTGGTTGTTTTCAGCTAAGACAGGGTCTCCTTGTGTAGTCCAGGCTAACCCCAAGGCGAGGCTCTGCCTCAACCCTCCTGCCTCAGCCTCCCGAGTGTTGGGCTTACAAATGTGAATCACCAGGCCAGGCCCAGCCAAGGCTTCCTCCCCTGGACCAGGCCGAGCTCCTGGTCACAGATGGGGGGAATAGCGCGGTCTTCCACCTTCCTGGGGTGCACGGAGCAGGCTGGCCGCCTGGGGTCGGAAGGTCTCCAGGCTGAGCCGCCCCCGCTGACCTGCAGGACGGCCACCCGCGAATCGGCGACGTGATCCAGAAGCTGGGGCCTTCCTGAAGATGTACGGTGAGTACGTGAAGAACTTTGACCGCGCCGCCGAGCCGCTGGCCGCCTGGGCAGAGAAGTCGCCCCCCTTCCAGGCAGTCGTGGCCCGCTTCCAGGTGAGGGCGGACGGGCGGCCCTGGCCTCGGTGCCCAGCGGTGCCTGCAGCCCTCACCCCTCGTCTTCCGCCCACGAGCAGAGCAGTGAGGCCTGGGGAGCCTGAGCCTGCAGCACCACATGCTGGAGCCGGTCAGCAGCTGCTGCTGCAGGAGTACGTGCCGAAGCTGCCGCGCGGGGCCGCCGACCGGCCGGACGCCGAGAGTGAGAGCCGCGGACGGGCGGGAATGGCCGGGCCGAGAGGCACGGGCCGCGGCCTCACCGCCGTGTGGGCGTCCGTCCGTCCATCCGTCCATCCGCGCAGAGGCCCTGGACGTGCTCTCCTCTCCCGCCCGGCACTCCGACGCCGCCCTGGCCGAGATGGAGCGGCTGCAGGGCCTGTGGGCCGCGTACCAGCGCCCGGGCCTGGCCGACGACCTGGTGGACCCGCCAACGCCCTGCTGAGCGAGGGCCGGTGCGCAAGATCTCCTCCCGCCGCCGCGGCTCCGCGGAGCGCTACCTCTTCCTGGTAGGTCCGGCGGCGCCTCCCGGGTCCCCGCAGTTCAACGACAGGCTGCTCTACTGCCGGCCCGCGTGCCGCAAGTGGGCGCCGCCTTCCAGGTGCCGACGCGCATGGACACGGCCTGGATGAAGGTGGGCCCGCGGCCGGCGGGGGACGGCGCTGCCCCACCCCGGGCGCTGCTAGCTCCCTCCGGGAGCCTGAGAACCCGCTTTGACGCTTTATTTTGCGGCGCTGGGGTTGGAAGCTGGAGCGTGCTGGGCTGGAAGCCCGAGCCGCCGCTTGGGAGCTGGGAGAGCGTGGGGAGGGCCGCGGTGCCGCACGGCCTGGGCTATCACCCTCTCACGCCCCCAGGACGGCCTGAACGGAAGGTGGGTGTTCTTTCCATTGGTTTTTTTTTGGGGGGGGGGTTGTCTTTTAAAAATACTTGCAGCTTGCCAGGCACGGTGGCTCACACCTGTCATCCCAGTACTCGGGAGGCAGAGGCAGAAGGATTGCTGAGTTCAAGGCTTGCCTGGGCTACGTAGTGAGCTGAGGGCCAGCCTGAACTACAAAGCAAGACACTGTCTCAAAAAAAAAAAAAGACTCTCAGCTTGCTGGAGATTCAGCTCAATGGTTCTAGGCATCTGCCTCACAAACAGAAGGTCATGAGTTCAATCCCCAGTACAAAAACAAACAAACAAACATACTTTTAGCTGGGCACAGGGGTGCAGTCCAATAATTCCAACAGCCAGGGAGGCTGAGCTAGGATGATCTCAAGTTTGAGCCCAGTCTGCACAATTTATCAGGTTAGCAAGACCCTGTCTTAAAATAAAAAGAGGCTGGGGTGTAGCTCAGGACAAAGGGCCTCGGTTCAACCCCCAGTATCACAAAATAAATTTTAAAAATTAGCAGAGTCCCCAGGCTAGGGCCCAGCTGCTCAGAGCCCCCCACAGGATTGTGGTCCAGCCCCGGGGTGGTGGGGGGCTTTCAGGCCTGGGTGTCACTCTTTCACCCAGGGTGGCTGCCCTGGGTCCACGAAGCCACGCTCTGCTGCAGCTCTGAGGCTCCTGGGCGCCCAGTGTGTGCCGAGCCTCCCGGAAGGAGCCCACCCCTGCCCTGCAGACCTGAGCGCTGGAGCCCGCCCTGGCCCCCGGGGGCAACGCGAAGCAGCCGGTCGGGGAGTCTGAGGCGAGGCTGGGAGCCTCCACCTGGGGAGTCCGCCTTCCGGCGCTGTCTGTCCCGCCACTCGGGGAGGCTGGGGCAGGAAGACTGCAAGTTCAAGGCCAGCCTGGGCACCTTGGAGACTTCATAACATTACGTCTCAAAAGTGCAGGCTGGGGATGGAGCTCAGAGCAGGGGCCTCTGGGGAGACACAAGGTCTGGCTTCGATCCTGGCACCAAAAAGAAACTGCACTGTGCTGTCCCTGCAAAGAACGTGGTTCCTACTCTGGTGGCCACCCGGTGCCACTCGTAGCACCACCTCTGTGCAGAAACCACTGCACGTTGTCAGAGAGCCCTCAGCGTCGGGCGCTTCCGTCTGACATAGTGCCACCGTTTGGCGTCCTGCTCAGGGCGGCCGACAAGGAAAGGGTGTGGGCACAGCCCCCTAAGGATGCCATGCACAGCTGTGCCTGTCGCACACTGCACGGAACCCCTCATTCAGAGGGGCACCTTCTACCCTGACCACAGATCAGCCCACTATTGCCCAGGGTTGTGGGTTGGATATTTATAGCAAGGATTGCCCAGCAGATGGCAGCAAACGTCTTGGACCGACAAAATCTGGGTATGATGCCAGTCTGCCAACAGATGTCAGTGAAGTATCTAGGGGAAGAGGATCCTGTGCTGCCTGCCTCAGAGGCGCCGGTGGGCCCGCAGGCTCCAGGCTGACCCGAACTCTAGCCAGGACCGCGGCCCGGATGCGCAGGACTAGAGGTGGCCACGAGTCCCCGTGCCCCACGCCCTGAATGTGATTGGCCCCCGGGCACTGGACAGCCTGACGGCACCTCTGCCTCCCTGACGCTGCAGGTGCGGCCTCTGCCCGAGCCCGAGTTCCCGCACTCCTTCCTGGTGCCCGGCAGGGAGCGCCCGCTGGAGCTGCAGGCCCGGTAGGCGGGGGCTGGGGGAGGCCAGGACACGGCCCGCTGCCCGCCAGCCTCACCGCGGCCTCTACCCACAGGTCCCGGGAAGAGATGATTTCCGGGATGCAGGTACGGAGGCCTCTGCCGGGGCCTCCCCTGTGCTCCCGGACAGCCGCGCTGGGCTGGGGTTCAGATCCTGCTGGGTTTCCTGGGTGAGTCCCTCACCCTCTCTGGGCCTTGGGCCTGACGTTGCCCTGAGCGTCTGGCTCTGGCGCCTGCAGGGGGCAGCGGGCAGGGCCTCTGGGTGGCGCACGGGTGTGCGGAGAGCGGCCACCCTCGTCTCCCTCGCCCTGCTGTGCCCAGGCCTGCCAGGCCGTGGTCGACCACATCGAGAAGCGGAACAAGACCCTCAAGACCGCTGTCCAGGGACCGGAAGGCGTCGCCCAGGGGCGGGTACAGAAAGGGGCTCCCTCTGGCTCCCAGGGCGGTGTGGAGGGCCGGGCGTCCCGGAGTCGGGCGGACAGGACAGGCAGCACCCACCGCCCAGCAAGTCCGGGTTGCAGCTGCCGCCGCCGCCGCCATCAAAGGAGGAGCTGGGGCCGCGGGCGCTGCGGCGGGTGCGGGACAGGATGGTGAGCACGCCAATGCGCTGCCGGGGCCCCTTCCGCACGCTGACCCGCCGGCACCACCTCTGCCGGGCCTGCAGCTGGGCACCGAACCCGCCGGCCGGAAGGAGCAGGCAGGCGCCCAGCGCATTTTCACTCTGACGGGGCGGGAGCGACCCTCGCGCACTGAGGCGCACAGGCACCCCGTGCAGGGGCAGGCACCCCCAGCTGGCCGCCGTCTGCGAGGCACAGGTGACCCACGGCGGCCCTGGAGCTCCGAGCCAGCTAGCTTCTCAAAACTGGCCGGGCGTAGTGGCACACACCCGTCATCCCAGCACTCAGGAGGCTGAGGCAGGAGGATGGCTGCGAGTTCAAGCCCAGCCTGGGCAACTTAGTGAGCCCTTGTCTCAAAGAGGAAATACATAAAAGCAGTGGGGAGAGAGAAAATAGTATATTAACTCGCACTTCTCAATCTGACAAGTACCCTGAGGCAGCTGAGGCCCCTGGGGGTCTTGTGGAGCTCAGTGGGGTGCTTGCCCGCCTGCAGGAGACCCTGGGCTCGTCCCAGGCCCAGCCCAAGCTGTGCCTGCTGCCTGGCCCTGACCTGGGCTCCCCAGCCCCACGCCCTGATGCTGTGAGTCACGGTCTCGGTGACCTGGTGCCAGTTTCTGTCTCCTCGGCTGCCACATGGGCGCTGGGAGGGCGTGGCCGGGCCTGGGTGTGGTGGCAGGGAGGCGCCTCCACCCCCCGCCCCTCCTGCTGCCCGGTTCTCTCCCGGCAGAGGGACGCTGGGGACAGCCAGCTGGACAGGAGGGGCCGGAGTGGGGAGGAGGGCGCTTGTGGGGGCTGGGCGGCAGCCTCAAGCCCAGGGTCCCCACCTCAGAGCGCAGCCCTGAGCCCGTGTCCCCGCCCGCCGCGGCAGGTGGTCTGTGCCCGGTGCTCCGACTGCCGCGCCCAGCTGCAGTACGACCAGGGCCACCTGCTCCCCCTCCCTCACCGGAGGAGCGCAGGCGCGGCGACCTGCGGTGAGGCTGGGACGCGGCCGTCCGGCCGGAAGCCGGGGCTGTCCCCACATGGGCACTCTCGGCTCGAGCTTCCAGGCGGCCCCCGCTCCTCGATGTCCCCACCACAGTGGTCCAGCCGCCCGGACTGGCCCCGCTCCTGTCCCAGCACACAGGCCCGGAGGGGACACTGAGGCAGGCCCCTGCCCTGGCCCCACGCAGGCAGCCAGCCTGGGCCGGGCCCGACGCCACCCTCGTAAGCAGCTCCCTGCACCTGCTGGGGGGCCGGGGGGGCCGGGGCTGCCGCGGCTGGTGCGTGCTTCCCCGGGAGGACCCCTCATGCTCTGTGTCTACGCAGCCCCACAGGTAATCCCGGGCCTCTGCTGCCCCGGGCGCTCAGGCAGGGAAATCGAGGCCAGGGGACACTGGGCGCCCCAAGCCTCGGGTCAGGGACTTCAGAGCCAGGCGGGAGGCAGGTTTTCCGCCCTCTTTCGTGTCCCTCCCCCAGCCTGCCAGCCTTCTGGAGGCTGCGGTCCGCCAGTGAGGGGCCGCGTTGAAGCCAGGCATGGTGATACAGATCTTGTAACCCTAGCGGCTTGGAAGGCTGAGGCAGGAGGGTCCCAAGTTTGGGCCCAGCCCTGGGCACGCAGCAACTTAGGGAGGCCCTGTCTCTAAATAAAAAAGTACAAAGGGCTGGGGTTGAAGCTCAGTGCGAGGCTGTTCCGCGGCCGCCCCTCTCGCCCGCAGCACACGCGGGGGCTCCCCTCTGTCCCCCTGGTGGCTGCCAGGTGACGACTGCGCCCCAGGGCACCCGTGGCCTTCCAGCCGCAGCAGTGGGCCAGCTGTTCACGTTCAGGGCGGAGACCGAGGAGCTGTGGGCCGCTGGGTGGAGGTTCTGGGGCGCACTGCGGCCGGCAGAGCCCCTGGGGTCCCTGACACGGACGCACTGTCCGACTGAGCCACGTCCCAGCGCTGGTCCCCGTACCCGTTCTGCGAGCATGGCCCCGGCCAGTGCCTGTGCCCACGTGGGTCCTGGCCAAAGCCAAGCCTGTCCCCTCCAGAAGCAGCGACCAAGTGTCTCCATCCGCCTGGCGCTCGGGGTGCTCAGGGGTCCCTTGGGGCTGGAACTGGCGTGGGTCCCACAAGGGGGTCACCCTGGAGCCCTGGAGATGTTCAGGACACAGACAGACATGAATACACTTTAAAGTAAACTCCCTGGCACTCGGCCTGGCTCCCTTGGTCCGTGGGGGGCTGGGCTGTTTCTGGGGGTGCCCAGCAGCAGTTCATATGTGGCCTGGGACACAGGGTGAAGAAGGAAGAACCCACATGCCTTGGGCTGGGCACCAGGCAAGCACCTGGCAGACGGTGGGCAGCTGATCCCATCAGGTGGCCCTGTGCTGGGCATTTTATGGGATTATTTCCTCATGAAGAGTCACGATCTCAAAGTGGACATGGGGCACCTGCCTGAAATCCCAGCACTCAGGAGGCGGAGGCAGGAGGCTGAGGCAGGAGGCTGGCAATTTCGTTCCAATTTTAGTATATGTGCTGCTGAAGCGAGCACAAGGCTGGCAATTTCAAACCCAGTTTACATTACTTAGTTCCAGGCCAGCCTGCCCTATGGGTGCTGCGTTTTCGTTAGAGGCCACCAGGGGGTGGCAGTGGTCAGCTGTCTCCAGCCACGTACTCTGGAGACTTCTGCCTTGGGAGTGGGGAGAATAGGTGAGGTGCCATCTTTGCCACTGGCACGGTCACCTTTGTAGGCAGGTCACTGCCTCTGCCCGAGGCCACATCCCTTCTGCGGGGCGTTTAAAGATGGCTTCACTCAGAAGGTGCTGGAAACACAACCTTGAAGAAAGATTAAGGGAAGTGCACTCTGGGGGTGGCAGGTGCCAAGGTCCTGGGGCTGGAGGCTGCCTGGTGCCTTCGAGGCACAGACAACAGGGGCATCGGTGCCTGCGTGGGGCGGAGGCAGGGGACTGCAGGGGGCAGAGGGGCTCTGGGGGTGGCGATGGGGCCGGCTGGGAGGCAGCAGAGAGCAGGGCTCGCCTGGTGGCTGCGGGTGGCCAGGGCTCAAGCAGGCTGTAGGAGCAGCTGTGCAGTCGGCGGCATTTGAATCTTTCGTGAAAGCCGGGTGCCTGTGATCCCAGCTGCTCAGCAGGCTGAGGCAGGAGGATCGCGAGTGTGACACGGGCCTGGGCAGCTTAGCGAGAGGCGGCTGAGACGCCGGAGAGTTGAGAGGGCAGCCCGGCGGCGGAGGCTCACGGGGCCGTGCTCGGAGCCCTCCTCCCACGGTCCTCCCCGCTCTGCCGCAGCTCCGAGTCCTCCGTCCTGAGGGCCTCTAGTGGCGCCGTCCGGCTGCTTGGTGTCCTGAGTCCATTCAAAACACTGAACTTTCACGATCATTTTGAGCGGGCAGGAGGAGGCCATCCTGGGGACTGAAGCGGACAAGGCCCCCGCCTCAGGGCCTTACGAGCTGCTCTTCCGCCGGGTGCCGCTGGGCGGCGCGTTGTTGTAAAAAGCTAGGGATGGTTGCGCGAGCCTGTGATCCCAGCATTCGGGAGGCTGAGGCAGGCGGATTGCTGCGAGTTGAAGGCCAGCCTGGACTACACAGTGTGACTCATTCTCAAAAAAAAAAAAAAAAAAAGAGTAGCTAGGGGCTGGAGATCTAGCTCAGTGGTTCTGGCGCCTGCCTCGAAAGCTCAAGGTCGAGTTCAATCCGGTGACCACATACAATGCTGGGCGTGGCGGCTCACGCCCCCCAGCCATCAATACCACATACCACAGTGCTAGGCGTGGTGGCTCACGCCTGTCATCCCAGCACTCGGGAGGCAGAGGCAGGAGGATTGCTGAGTTTGAGGCTTTCCTGAGCTACAGAGTGAGCTCAGAGCCAGCCTGAACTACAAAGCGAGACCCTGTCTCAAAAAAAAAAAGTAGCTATTTTGCAAGTGCGGCCATTTAAGTACCTGCTGCGTTCAGGCAGCACAGGCACACCTTGGAGTCTCCCTGAGTCTCCCCGAGCAATCTCCGACCTCACACCCACCTACCTCTAGCCGCGCACAGCCACGGTATTCCGGAGAAGGCGGAGCGGAGCCTCAGGTACAATCTGCTGTGAATCCGGGCTTTTCTGGGCCTGGGCTCCTCCGCCAATCCGCTTCCCCCGGTAATCTATTCTGGCTAGAGCCTACCTGATCTCCGAGCTCCCCCTAGTGGTCATTTTCCACACAGATTATTTTAAATCTAAAATGTGGAAACTAATCCCAGCACTCTGGGTGCTGAAGCAGGAAGATACTGAGTTCGACCCCAGCCTGAGCCACTGGAGACTCAAGGAGATCCTGTCTCAAAATAAAAGAATTTTGGGGCCGGACATTTAGCTCAGTGGTTCCAGCTCCTACCTACCAAGTGCAAGATCCTGAGTTCCATCCCTGGTAACTACATACAATACCGGGTGTGGTGACTCACACCCACCAGCAATCAGTACCACACACCACAGTGCCAGGCAAAGTGGCTCACGCTTGTCATCCCAGCACTCGGGAGGCAGAGGCAGGAGGATTGCTGAGTTCAAGGCTTGCCTGGGCTCCATAGTGAGCTGAGGGCCAGCCTGAACTACAAAGCAAGACCCTGTCTCAAATAAATAAACAAACAAATAAAAGTATTTTGAAAGGGGCTGTGGGTGGAGCTCAGTGTGAGGACCAGGGTTCAGTCCCCAGTACGAACCAAAAGTATCTACACCTCCATCCAGAGTTTATTTCCAGTCCTGGAGGCGGCGTGGTTAGAAGCCCCTCCTGGCCCCGACGCCCCTCCACCTGGCACACGCTGCCTCAGAGCTTTTGCACCTGCGCTCTCCTACCTGCGGCCCCTCCCTGCCTCCAAGGCCCTCGGGGCTTCACTGCCTGGGCCCCTGGGAGTCCTGTGGGCAGAGACGCCATGCCGCCTGGTCCCAGCGGCCTCTGCTGTCTCGGGAGCACAGCCCCGGCCTCCTGCTAGAGGCTGCAGTGCAGGAACAGGAGCCGTGGACACAGGGCCTCACGGGTCCCCCCCCAGCGCTGACAATCCGGGCTCCGAGTCCTCCGTCCTGAGGGCCTACCGGGCCATGGAACAGCTGGCTGTTCACCTCCCATGAGGAGCTGCCTAGCTCACAGGCCGCTTGGCCCCTCTCCTCCCACCGCCCAGCCCTGCCCAGCCCTGCCCACCTGGTTGCCCCTTCCTGCTGACTGAGGGCTGAGTGAGGACTTGAGACCCAAATGGCTCATTTTCCTGAGCACTTACGATGTGCTCTGCAAGTGATGGCTTCTGCCATCCAGAAGGGGCTGTGGCCGAACACCCCACCAGCATAGAGACTGCCACAAACTGCAGTCAGCCGAACCTGTGACCACAGGCGGCCGTGTGTCTGTCTTCTGCTACACGCAGCACAGACCCTGGGGGCCGGTGTCCTGCCCAGGGTGAGGCCAGGCAATAGGCTCAGCCACCGGATCCCTGAACAGGGCCACAGTCTCCTCTGTGGAGGATGTGAGTCCTCCACTGCTGAGGCCTCACAGTCCCGGCCTCACCCACAGACACGCGTCCTTCCTACACGTTGTTCTTGACCTAAAGAGTACAAAAGCATTACGCAACCAGAGGTAGTGTGTGCCCTCTGGCACTCTAGGAAGCTGAGGCAGGAGGATCGCCACAAGTTCAAGGCCAGCCTGGGCTACACTGCAAGACCCTGTTTCAAAACACCAAAAAAAAAAAAGTTCGTAAATAAATAAATAAATTTAAAATGTGTTACATAGTGTTTTCTCTTCGCCTCACAAATTTCACCTCTAGGAATTCATTCTTAGTAAACAGTCACAAGGAAGGCTGGGCTGGAAGGTGCTGTCATGGTTACGGGGCAACTTCTCCGGGAAGGCGGCTCTGGCTGGCTATTCTGGTGCAGGAAAGGAGCGGGCTGCCCAGGGGGGTGCCCTGACCCCGCCCTGCTGAACCGATTTCACACTGCAGAGGGACCATGATGTAGTAACTGATAAATTGCACAACAGCACCCTGTAATCTTATCTCTCAAGTGGATTTTAATATATAAAAAGAGACAGAGATAAAGACAGATAAGACATAAAAGTGCTCTCTGGGGTCATCTCTGGTGGCCTCATGGTCAGGCCTGAGTTTCTTTTCTTCTTTCTCATCTCTCTGGGTTTTCAAAAAACAACAGGGCTATTCTGTGGAAACACAAATACTACAAATTTGGTTTTTTCTTTTTCTTTTTTTTTTTAAGAATTCATAGGCAGGGGGCCGGAGGATTAGCTCAGTGGTTCTGGCGCCTGCCTCGCAAGCACAAGGTCCTGAGTTCGATCCCCCGTAACCACATACAATGCTGGGCGTGGAGACTCACGCCCACCAGCCATCAATACCACATACCACAGTGCCAGGAATGGTGGCTCAAGCCTGTCATCCCAGCACTTGGGAGGCAGAGACAGGAAGATTGCTGAGTTCAAGGCTTGCCTATGCTACATAGTGAGCTCAGAGCCAGTCTGAACTACAAAGCGAGACCCTGTCTCAAAAAAAAAAAAAAAAAAAAGAATTCATAGGCATCCTATAAATAACCGCTCTGGACAGAAAACTGGAAACTTGGTTTTGAAGGAGGACAGGATTTTCAAGGACAAATACCCTGACACGGAGGTCTGTCCTGGCCCTGGTGGCTCCATCCCTGCAGGCTGCGTCCCTGCACTTTGCCAATCAGGCCTCGCGGTCAGGGCCTCTGGAACTTCTACACACAGTGTGGTCTTTTTCTCTTTTTTAATATTGGGGATTGAACTAGGGTCTCTCTCATGCTGGACAAGTGCTGTAAAGCTACAATCCTAACCCTTTGCTTTTTTTTTTTTTTTTTTTTGAGACAGGGTCTCGCTTTGTAGTTCAGACTGGCTCTGAGCTCACTATGTAGCACAGGCAAGCCTTGAACTCAACAATGCTCCTGCCTCTGCCTCCCGAGTGCTGGGATGACAGGCGTGAGCCACCACGCCCAGCACTGTGGTGTGTGGTACTGATGACTGGTGGGCGTGAGTCACCATGCCTGGTATTGTTGTATGTGGTTACAGGGATCAAACTCAGGACTTTGGGCTTGCTAGGCAGGCACTGGAACCACTGAGCTAAATCTCCAGCCCCGTTTTGTTTTGTTTTGAGGTAGAACTTCAGTAAGTTATTGGGGCTGGGCTCAAACTTGCGATCCTCCTGTCTCAGCCTCCTGAGCAGCTAGGATTTACAAGCATGCACTACCATGCTTGGCATGAAGTATGGTCTTGGGACTGTTATCCAACTAGTGCTTCTCAAATGGCACACAGTGTATTGTGCACTAATACTTGAGGCTAAAGTCACCAAGTGCCAGCACCCACCGTCCAATTGCTGCATTGAGTCCTGACCCATAGAGTTCCAGAGTACAACTCACCTGGCAGACTGGGCGGTTTAAACAGCAGGAACAGCTGGGCATAATAACTGTATACTTGTAATCCCAGTGCTCAGGAGGCTGAGGCAGGAGGATTGCCATGAAGTCAAGGTTCAAGACCAGCCTGGGCTGCATGGAGACCCTGTCTCAGAACTGGAAAACATAAGTGTCCCTTTCCGTGGTGTCACTCCCAGACGGGCATTTTCTTACCGCTCTGCTACTCCCGTGAGTCACAGCCGAGGCCCGAAGACCAATGTTTGTTAGCGGAACAGCGTCATGGCTCGGGGATTCCCCTGCCGTCCCCAAGACACATGAGTCGGCAGAGCAGAAACCCGAAAATAACGCCTCCGGAGGAAACTAGAGAAGGTGGTGAAGGTTCAAAACCCTTGGGGATGCCCCACCGTGTAGTGCCTCAAGGGAGCGTGGCCACTGCGTGGGGTCCTTGGACACGGCATCTGGGAGCGCCTCGGGGTGGGGAGCCACTGTTCCAGGGCGGCTGGATGGGCCCCCGGCCTCAGTGCACCTGGCGCTGCACCAGACCTTGTGCGGTTACAGCGGGAGAAATGCCCGCAGGGGTCAGTGCCATCCGGGCCCGCAGCCAGCACCCACATTCACCGGTGGCGCTTCCAAGTGTCAGGTCACGGACAGCGGCCAGGGAGTGTCTGTGCCTGGAAGGCGCGACCGTGCACGCCTGCAATCCCAGCACTTGGGAGGCTGAATCAGGAGGATCTCCAAGGGTTCAAAGTCAGCCTGGGCTATACAATGAGATCTTGCCTTAAAACATAAGCAAAAACCAAACCAAAACAAAACAGAGCTTGGCTCCGAGGGTTGAGGAAGTGTTTTCCACCTGGATGCCCACGAGGGGGCACATTTCCTGCATGCGTGTGCATGTGTGCACGTGTACAGTATGCGTGTGTCGGGGACAGGAAGGCCTGCAGAGCCTCACTCTCACTTCCTCTCTGGAGGGCCCAGCAGGAGCGCGGCGGGGCCTGGGCTGGCCGTGGCGGGAAAGCCCGGCGGCTCCTCTTCCCGCGCTGGGCGGGTTAGGCCACGGGGTTTCTTAGAAAGAAACTGAAAGCCCCGGAGAAACGGAGCCACTTCCCTTCCTCGAAGAGGAACTAGGAGCCGCCCTGGCAGGAAGGTCTGGGACTTCTCGGAAGCCGTCCCCACCACACTGCTGAGGAAAACCGCAGGCCTGGCCAGCGGGACCACGGTGGGGGGGTGCCCCATCTTCACGGCCACCCCCTCCGGGCGTCTTTGTCCTGCCCCTGCCCCGACCGCCTGTGGCCTAAGTGTGGCCCGCCACGCCCTGCTGGGGACACTAAGTGACCTCGCTGTCCGCCTTGCACCTGTGCGGGGGAGGCGCCCGTGGCCTCACACCAGGGAGGAAATGAAGCAGCCAGGTGGGTGCGTCACACCGGTCATCCCAGTCCTGGGGAGGCCGAGGCAGGAAGATGGCTGCAGGTCGAGGCCGGCCTGGGGTGCACAGGGAGACCCTTATCGCAAATAAACCAAAAAACCCGGAATGAAAGAAGGAGATAATTTAGTGTCACCGCCTGGCCCTGGGGTTGGAGCCCCACGTGCCCACCGGCGCAGACACCCACGTGTGGCCTTGTTCGCGTGCGTGCAAGGGAGGACACGCGCACACGCCGAGGTGTCCGCGGTCTGGGGTCCTCGGTGTCTCCTGGCGTCACCGACAGCGTCCTGCCGGCAGGTGGCGCTGCGCCGCGCCTCGGTGGCTCCGCTGCCCTCAGCGCAGCGGGCGAGGCCGAGGCCCGCAGGACCAGAGGCGCCCCTCCTCCCGGCGCGGCAGCCCGGGTGCCCTGGGAGTGGCCCAGCTCCCCTGCCCGGCAGCCAGGCCTCTGCCCAACTTCCGCCCAGCCCGCGTGCATGGGGTCGTGTCTCCAAGGATACAGCCCGGAGCCCCGGCGCTTAAAAGTCCTCCCCGTGGCTGTGCGGCCTCGGGCAAGCCCCTGACCCTCTCGGGGTCTGGCATATCAGGGCCGTCCGTAGGACAAAATAATCAGCAGAGAACCGTGGGGCTCTACCGCAAGGTGACAGTCTCAGACTAGAGAGTGCCTTAAAACAGACCCGGGGCCACTCGTGATGGCACTCTGGGAGGCTGAGGCAGGAGGGCCCCATCTGAGCTCAGCCTAGGCACTTGAAACAACCCTCCGGCCACTGCGCCGAGCGAAAACTTTCATTGTTCTCTCTTGGTACTGGGATCGAAACCAGAGCCTCCACCCTGAGCTGCATCCTGCTCCCTTTTTAAAATCTTATTTGGAGACAAAGTCTTACCAAGTCACCAAATTACCCAGGCTGAGTTTGAACTTACGCTCCTCCTGCCTCAGCCTCCTGTAATGCTGGGGCCACAGGCTCGTGCCACCACGCCCGCCTTGAATTTGCATTTCGTATGCGCAGCTGGCGGCCAGGCGGGGCGCAGGTGACCGAGGAGGGTGAGGGTGGAGGGCAGAGCCCCGCGAGGAGGGGGCGCCCCGCGGCCCGTCCTCCCCGCCCGCTGCCGGCCCCGCCCCCGGCCTGCGGGGCTGGGGACTCGCCCCCCCTCCGTCGCGGCGCGAGGCCATGCGCGGGAAGGACAAGCCGCGGGCGGCAGCGCGCGTCCGGCCCGCGGAGAAAGGGGCGGCCCCCGCCGCGCACTGTGGGGGCCTCAGGGCCGGAGGGATGACTCGAGGTGCGGGGACGCGGGCCTCAAAGGCCGCTCATACCCGGGCGGGCGCTGCGCTCTCGTCAGCCCCCGCGCCGGAGACCGAAGCAGGAGGACTGCAAGTCTGAGGCCAGCCTGGGCGATCTGCGACTTGGCGAGACCCTGTATGAGACGAAGGACAGAAAGGAGCCGGGTGCTGCCCAGGGAAGGCCCGGGCTCCCGGCTGAGTCCCTGGCCGGAGCACCTGGAACCTTCCCCTTCCCAGAAGGTCGCCCTCTTCCCGCGCGGCTCCTCCGCCTGCCCCGGGCCCGCGCGCCCTCGCCGCCTGGAGCTGCCCGGGAGGCTCCCGCGTCGGGCCGTGGTAACGCGCCGCTGCACGCACGGACACGCCGCCCTTCTCCGGAAAGGTCGCGCTGGTGCCACGCAGCGTGGGGAGGGGCCGCAAGCCCCGCCCCGCCAGTGCCTTGTGTGCGGGGTGCCGGCCGAGCAGCCCCCAGGGACAGGAGCCCGGTGCTGCGCCCGGGCAGAGGGTAAGGCAGCCCGGGCACGGCTCGGAGCCCAGACGGCACTGAGCGCCCCCACCGCTCCTGAACCCTCCGGAGACCTCCCCAGGTCACTGGTGTCCCCGTTCGTCCTCTAGGCGCCCCATCCCTTGTCACCTGGAGCTTCACCTCAAACCCTCACCTAGAGCCAGGGAAGATGGCGCTCGGGAGGCTGAGGCAGGAGGATTGCTATGAATTTGAAGCCAGCCTGGGCTCCACAGCAAGACTATCTCAATAAAATATTAAAATAAAACACACAAGTACATATGACTGTCTGGGGACAACCTGCTGAGCACTGTCCAAGGAGCACCCTGGCCCCCGAGGGTGGACTCTGGCCTCCCTCTGCTGCCCACCATCGCCCCTGAAACACCAGGCAATTCCTGGGTGACCTGTGTCCCTGGCTGTCACAGGAACTATTTGACATGTCTGTCAGTGGAGCAGAAGCAGCCTCGACAGGCTGCAAGCAGGCCCGGGCGAGCCGCCCCTCTGGGCCCCAGAAGAGATGTGCGAGTCCAGGCCCTGCTGCTGCGCTCCTGAAAGTCAGTGATCCTCCTGCCTCAGCTTCACAGAAGCCACGGGTGATTGGAGCAGCTGCGGGTGGGCAGCAACCTCAGTGTCTGGTTTCCTGGACAGACAGCTTCTCTGCCACCCTGGGAGCAAGACAGCAGGGACTGTTCACCGCAAGGCACAGGGCCACGCGCCCCAGGCCAGCCACGGCTCCACCCAGCAGGGCAGCCTGGCCGTGGGACTCGGGCCCCTAGTGGACTCGGGTTCACTGGCCCCGCGGCTGCCCGGGCCTCTAGGCCCACTGTGTCCTCCGGCATCCCGGGACTGGCAGGATGAGGTGATGGGCGGTGGCCAGGCCCTGCCGGGAGGGCGTGGACCTCAGGTGAAACTGGGAGCCACGGCTGGGAAACTCGGTGTCTGGCTGGCCAGGGTGGGGAACCCGACTCGGGCCGCAGGAATGGGCGGGACGGGGGCGGCCACTTCCTCCGTCCTCAGGAGGCTCAGGGACAGGCAGTGACCTGCCAGTCGCCTGTGTGGGAGGCACTTGCGTGGCCCTCACCCGCTCATTAGGGGTGATTCACAGGGCTCACCTGGCCGTGGGGACCGTCCCACTGCCTGGAACCAGCTTGGCAGGCCCCTCGGGGGCCACAGACCGCATTCCTGGGCTCCCTGCCTCCCCAGTGCGCAGGCCACAGCCTACCAGGTACTGCCAGGCTCTGGGTTCTTCCCTTCCAGCAACACGTGTTTACTGAGCACCTACTGTATGCTGACGGGAACAGAGTGAACCTGGTTGACCAGGGGCCAGCCCATTCCTCTGGGGAAGTCAGACGGTACACAAACACATGAGCCTGGTACGGTGAGTGATGCAAGTCACCGCCCAGCTGGGGAGGCTGAGGCGGGAGGGTCACTGCAGCCCAGGAGTTTGAGGGCAGCCTGGGCAACATAGCAAAACTCCATCTCAAATACAATTACAAAACAAATGAGTCATAGGAGCTATTAAAGACCGTGATTGCTACAGAGAAAAAAAAATAAGGCAGGGAGATCCCCAGGTGAAGGTTGTGATTTTAAACAGGGTGTTTGGTTTGGACAGAATCGCATGAGGATGAAAGTAGAGAGGTGTGCAGATAAGAAAGAGAAAAGGTCGCCAGGTGCAGTGGTGCACACCTGTAAACCCAGCACTCAGGAGGCTGAGGCAGGAAGATCGCCATGAAACTGAGGCCAGCCTGGAGTCCAACCTAGATCCCATAGTCAGATCCAGAACAAAACCTCCAAAATAAAATGAAGTAGAAGAACTGAGAATATAGCTCAGAACAAAGGTCCTGGGGTTCGATCCTCAACACCACAAAAATAAATAAATTTAGGAAGACCCGGCCAGGTTAAAGAGGGGCGGCTCTGCCTGGCAGCGGGTGCCCCGCCTGGCGCCCCGCCTGGGCCCTTCTGCTCTTACGTGTTCTCTGGAATGTTTCTCGTCCTACAAGCCGTGATAAAGGGTACAAATGGGAGTAAAATGGAGCGTATTTATAAAGACAGAAAGTCTAGCGATCCCCGGCCGTCCGCAGCCTTACGGAGCCCACGGTCGCGCCCGGGCTCCGGGAAACGCGGGAAGCACCCTCAGGCCCGCGGCGCCCGTGACCGGTTTTCCGCGGCCCTGTGGGTCCCTGAGTCCCTGTGACAGAGCCTCCAGCGGGCACCATCACCTGCGGCCAAGGCCTGTGGGCCGCGAGCGCCCAGAAGCCACGCTCACCTGCTGCGTGTGAGGCTAGAGGGCGCCGGAAGCAGCGCCCCTCCGTGTGCCCACGACGCTTTGATCTGAGCCGTCTTTTTTGCAAACACAGCCTCAGCCCCACCCCCACCCCGGGCTCCCAACCTTTCCTGCAGTCCACACAGAACATGGCGCCCTTTCCTTGTGCTCCTTTTCGGGGGGAGAGGGGATTGCGACAGGGTGTGTGTGTGTGTATCCCACTGTGTATCCCACTCTGGCCTCAAACACTCAAGATCCTCCTGCCTCGGCCTCTCAGTGCCAGAATTACAGGTGTCCACCAGCACAGCTGGCATCCTCACCCTATTTTTTTTTTTTTGAGACAGGGTCTCGCTTTGTAGTTCAGGCTGGCCCTGAGCTCCCTATGGTGCCCAGGCAAGCCTCGAACTCGGCAATCCTGTCTCTGCCTCCCAAGTGCTGGGATTATAGGCGTGAACCACCACGTCCGGCACTGTGGTATGCGGTGTTGATTGCTGGTGGGTGTGAGTCTCCACACCCAGCATTGTATGTGGTTGCCAGGGATCGAATTCAGGACCTTGCGCTTGCGAGGCAGGGGCCGGAACCACTGAGCTAACCCTCTGGCCCCCTCACCCTATTTTACAGGTAAGGAGTTGTTATCCCAGCACTCAAGAAGCTGAAGCAGGAGGATCACCAGGAGCTTGAGGACAGGAGCCTGGGCCACGTAGTGATGCACGCGTGCACACACACACACACACACACACACACTCACACTCACCCTGCAAGGAAAGGCAGCTGGGCCCCAAGAAGCACAGTAACTGCCCCCAGAGCAGAGTTACTAAGCGGTTCTGTCCAGGCTCCTGCGACTCCACGCTGTGTGTCACAGGGTCGCCACCCGCTCCAGCAGGCGCCTCTGCCACGCGCGCCGGCTGCCCGAGGCCCAGAGGTTCTGCCTCCCAGGGTGTCTAGGCTGCGTAAATAAAGCTTTCCTCCTGGAAGCCGGCCCTGTACTCTCCAGGGTGTCCGGCTATCTTGCCTTTTCCTCTTTTGGGCCCAGGGTCACTCTGCAGAGCCAAGTTCTCTCCCTCTCTTCACTTTTACTTTTTCAAGCAAACTTTGCCTCTGCTTAAAAACATTAATAAATAAATCAAATAATAAATGGGTAGGCTGGGGGGGAGGAACTCTTCTACAGTGTTGGTGGAAGGGTGAACTAGTACCACTGTGGAAATCAGTACGGAGAGTCCTCAAAAAGCTAAAACTAAAAATACCATTTGTAGCCAGACACAGGTACAAATGACTATAATCCCAGCACTCAGAAGGCTGAGGCAGAAGGATCGCCTGTAGTTGGTAGCCTTTGGCAAGACCCTGTCTCAAAAACAAAAACCCTAAATAAAAAGGGCTGGAGATGAAGCCCACAGTTCACAAGTATAATCATTAGTATATATTAGTATATCACAAGTATATACATTAGTATAATCAATCAATCGTCAGCAGACTGGGGTATAGTTCAGCCCTTCCTGGTTCAATTCTCAGTATGAAAAAATAAATTAAAAATATTATTGTGCTCTCTCTTGTAGGTGTGTGGCAGCAAGGTCGGGAGGGTCAAACAGCTGGAACTGCAGGGCCTGGAGGATGGATTTGTGGGTGTCTTAGGTGGACTTTTGTATTTATTGGTTTTTGAGAAACAAGGTCTCAAACTTACAGAGAGGTCCTGCCTCAGCCTCTTGAGGGCTGGGATCACAAGCAGGCAGCAGCTCATCCAGCTTTGGTCTTAGGATGCTGAAGTCTAAGATGCTTTTCCCCGATGGCCTCATATCACACTTAGAAACTCAGCCTTCAGGAAGCTGAGGCAAGAGGATCTCCTGTTTGTTTGTTGTTTTTGTTTTTTTGCGGTACTGAACATGAACTAAAGACTTTGTGCTTGTAAGACAGGCAGTGGCACCACTGAGCTAAATCCTGGGCCCAAGGACTTCCTGCGTGAGCACAGCCTGCACTGCATAGTAAGGCCCGGACTAAAAACCAAACCAACACTGGGCATGGTGGCTCCTGCCTGTCATCCCAGCACTCGGGAGGCAGAGGCAGGAGGATTGCTGAGTTTGAGGCTTGCCTGGGCTCCATAGTGAGCTCAGGGCCAGCCTGAACTACAAAGTGAGACCCTGTTTCAAAAAAAAAACAAGGCCAGGGATTTAGTTCAAGGGGTACTGCACCTACCTTGAAAGCACAAGAGCCCAATTTCGTCTCCAGTACCACAAAAATAAAAATAAAAACCAAATCAAAATCCCACAGACCAGCATGGGTAGATGGCAGAGACAGCTAAGGAGAAGGTACCAGGCAGGAGCCATGACGCAGGATCCAGGATTGGCACAAGACACCAGGCAAAAAGAAGTGTTGGGCCTGGGCCTGGGCCTTCGCCTCAGCCAAAGCTTCCAGGAAAAAATCCTGGGAAGGGCTCAGGCCCTCCGGGTTACAGAGACAGGTGATCTTTGTCCCTGATCCTCCCCAAGCTTCCCACAAGCCTCAGGGCCGAAAGACCACAGCCCTCTGTGTCCACCGCAGCCCTACAGGACCAGGGTTCGAGGTCAGCCTGGGCCACATGATGAGTTCAGGGCCAGCCTGAACCACAAAGCAATGACCTGTCTCAGAAAAACAGAACAACACATGTATGCGCATGGATATGTATATATGGTTAAATAAATGAAATCAGGTATTATACAAGGGATGACCAAAAAGACAGTTAAAATGCTTAAAATTTTTATATTTATTACAGTAGAAAACACATTGCCAAGAACAATAGGTGTGTTTGAGGCAAGCAGGAGTATTTTGATGGGGAATGAATTGTAACATGTCTTTTACTGTAATAATTTTTTGTTGGTAATAAATATTTTAAATTTGAATATTCTCAGTACTTTCCAATTATGCCATATTGGCAACGACTTAGGGCAATTTCTGTCAAAGAACAAGGCCACGGGACGTCCCTGTCCACTCGCCGCCGGGTCTGGCATCAGAGGTTCTGGATTTTCCCGGAGTCAAACTGAGGCAGAGCAGGAAACATGCGGAACCCACTGGGCGCCCCGGACCCCCGGGGAGCCGACCTCAGAGCTGCTGCAGAAGGAGCAGGCGCGGCGGGCCGGGCCACTGGAAGGGGAGAGGGTTCTGAAGGGGATTTGTGCCAGCGTGTGCCTTTCACTGTGGTGACTTTTTAACTGCTGAGATGTCCACTGTTTGCTAAGGTCCCAGGAGCACCAGCAGGACAGAGAAGGGGACACGGCCGGGGCCTGAGGGAAGAGAGGACCTCGGTACCCAGAAGGAGGAGCCGGCAGAGGGTGGGGGCAGCTGGTTTGGCCCCTGTCCCGGCCCGCGCTGCAGCCCGTGTCCAGCGTGTGCGGCTGGAAGCGGCTGAGACACGAGCCGCCCAGGTGCCCCTCAGGCCGCCGCGGCCTCTGCCTGGAGACAGGGACTGAAGCCCTCTGCAGAGCCAGGCGGGCTGGAAGCCAGAGCTGACCGGTGCTCCCCAGGCCCTAAGGCTTCGGGATTGTGGGAGCTTGGTGAGCAAGAAGGAGGCCCTGGGGGCGCTGGGGGAGAGCCCGCCAGGCGTGCAGGGGCTGCGGGGGGAGGGCGCACCCACTGTGGTCTACAGGGACAAGGTCACGCCGGGAGGAGGGGACAGACAGCGAGGGATGGCGGCCTTGGGTCTGGAGAGAAAGGACCAGGAAGGCAGGCGGGGCAGGCTCTGCCAGGCTCAGGGAGCCCCCCTCGGCCCTGCTAGATATCGGACAGCAGCGGGGAGGCGGGGTGCTGTCCGCCCTGTCGCAGACCCCAGGGCTGCTGCACAGCAAGCATCACAGTGAGACAGGAACAAAAACAGATGCTCAGTCTGGGTGCCAAGAATGCGCGGTCTCTCTTTCTTCTTTCTGTCCTTCTTTCCGTCTTTCTTTCTTTCAAGTACTGGAGATGGAACACAGGGACTCCCTTCTATAGATCTACATCCCCAGCCCTTTTATTTTTATTTTCATTATTTTGGGACAGTGTCTTGTTAAGTTGCTCAGACTGGCCTTGAACTTGTGATCCTCCTGCCTCAGCCTCCCGAGCAGCAGAGATTACATGTATGTGGCACTGCACCTGGCTATTTCCATAATTCATATAGCAGCCCCTGAAACATATCTGTTCTATTTTATGGAACATAGCCAGGCCTGGTAGTACACACCTATGATTCTAACACTTGGGAGGCTGAGGCAGGAGGATCACCACAAGTTCAAAGCCAGCCTGTGCTACATAGTAAGTTCAATGCTAGCCTGAACTACATAGAGATCCTATCTCAAAACACAAAACAATACTGTATCTTTTCTCTGGTATGAGAAACTGAAGACATAAATGAGTTCTGGAAGTATGATAGATATTGTGAAATATATTGTGATAGATATTGTGAAAATATTCAAAGGGACAAGGTGGGTAGGGGTAAGGAAATAAATGTGATGGTTAAAAAAAGGAGATAAGGGGCCGGAGGGTTAGCTCAGTGGTTCCGGCGCCTGCCTCGCAAGCGCAAGGACCTGAGTTCGATCCCCGGTTACCAC
>PVIC010009126.1:0-46336 GCA_004025085.1 Thryonomys swinderianus | reverse complement strand
TCTTTCTTTCTTTCTTTCTTTCTTTCTTTCTTTCTTTCTTTCTTTCTTTCTTTCTTTCTTTCTTTCTTTCTTTCTTTCTTTCTTTCTTTCTTTCTTTCTTTCTTTCTTTCTTTCTTCTTTCTTTTCTTGTCAGGTCATTTTATAATAGGCCTGAGAACAGATCCCCTTACTCAACCTACTAATTTCTTGTGTATTTTCTATGAATGTTACCTGTTATATACAGTGTGCAGTAGGCCTAGGAAGTCTAAAGAATGCCAAAAGTCACTTGGAGGCCAGAGCGGAGGCTCTCACAGTGTTATTCAGAGCTCTCCGCTGGCCTGGGCGTGGAGGTGCTGGAAGTCAGGGAGGTGAGAGGTCTGGTCTTGGGCAGGCAGAGTTCTCATCTGATGCTGGTTTTCACAGGGATGTGTGTTCTTCAGCGCCTCTGGGAATATCTTTCTACCACTGTCCCCACTGCCACTGTGTTCCTGAACCTTGAGCTGAGTGCTGCGTGGCTCTGTCCCATGACCCTCCCTACCCTGTACTGGTTTCCCTCTTTCTCACCATTCCCTGCTCTTCCTGGGTTCCTAGGGAGCAGCTGTCAGGGCCAGGCTGGGACACCAGAGAAGCCTCGAAGGAAATCAGAGTCTGTGATCCCAGATCTGGCACAGCCCTTACCCTCGAGGGTCCCTCTTCACATCATACCCCAACCACCTCCTTCCAAGGTCCATTCCCAGTTTCAGAGCACAGCACACAGCATCTCTTTCTCTTGTTGCCATGAGAGACTCTGTCTCCCTCACTGGGCTACAGGAATCATTTTTCAAGATGCCACCAACACATCATGACTTTCCTTTCATGAATCTTCCCCTGGCTGATAGATAGATACTTTCTCCTTCAATTGGATTCCATATACTTTGGGTTTCTTTTGTAGTTTACCTCTGCCTTTTAAATTTTTGGAGAAACCACTGTCCTAGAGAGAATCAGGATTTTGGACATGCCTTTGCCTCTTCTACCTGTGAGCCCTGGACAAATAAAAATGCCTGCTACCTGGTAGGCTGCACAGTAAATCACGATGTTCTCACTCTCTGATCTCTGACCTCCATTCATCCCTCTAAAATCCTTTTTGGAAGCAAGGAAGTATTTAATAATTCAAATGTCACCTTCTCTGTAAAATTCCCCTCTAAACTCCCTTGGCTCCCTTATCAAAATTTATCACTTTCTTCCTCTGCCTTCCCACTGCAGTTTTTTCTCCTTAACACAGCAGTTGATCTATGATAGAACTGTGACTTGCTATTTTTCTCTCCCCGTGCTAGACAGGGAGCTCCGAGGGACCAGGGTTCTCATTCACTTTAGCCCCTATGCTCAGCACAGTGCCCACTGCTGGGTGACTTGTTCATGCTGCGAGTGTGAAGGAGGAACGATGGGAAGAAGGGGGGGGGTGGGCCTGGGTTGCATAGGAGGCGGAAGGTGCCAGTGGGTGGGTGGGATGTCCGATGAGTGCGAGGGGTGGAGGAGAGACCAGTGGAGAGCAGGGAGAGGCCTGCCAGAGGCTCAGGGCTGGGGGCTCCATCTCCTCCGCTCATACTTCACGCCAAGGCCCAGAGGGCGAACGCTGGATTCCAGCTCCTGCATGACGCTTCCAATATCCTCTCAAATCTTATTTACTGTCAATAAAATGGGATTCTTCGTACCTCTCTCCCAGGGGAGTGGGAGATTTAAGAGAAGCAGTGTAACATGAAGAGCTGTCACGAAGGGCAGGGATGCACGTCGGGAAGAGGAAGCCAGCTCTGAGCGTTAAACCCCTGGGCCGAGGGTGTGGAGTCAGCACACAGCTGGGATCAGAACCCAGGTGCCCCGACTCCGAGTCCAGAATCCTCCCACGGCGCCGGGCTGCCCCCTGGGAGCTCCGAGGGCCTGCCAGGTTTTCAGCAGTTCGAAGGAGCTCTTCCCGCGCCCGCGCACACGCAGCCATACTCGTGTCCAGCGCCAAGGCAAGCCGGTTGGACGCCGAGACACACAGGAAACAACCGAGCTAGGAAGGAAACCGATCCGAGTGTTGAAAAGATAATTTGTCCAAAACCAGACCCCTGGTGAAGCTTCACTGCATTATTTATTAACAAAGGGCAGGAGTATGTGGAAGCACAGGGCGTTTGGACCTTGAGAGAAGATCTGTAAGGCCATTACGGGGGCAAATAAGAGGAACGAAGGGCCTTTCCTGCCTCAGACTTTGAGCTCCTTTTCTGGAGGAGCGGCTTTGCAGAGGCACCACCAGTCAACTTTGGGAAATGGTGTCTGTATTCCAAGTTTCAGTATGTCAGTGGGTGACAGGAGGAGGGAGAGGGGCCGTGCACAAGGCAGCACTCTTCCCGTACTAACCCCGAAGGTTAGTTCCACCTCAGCTGGTTTCCTTCGGCAGATCTGGGGGGGGCCCCACAGTCACCATCCAGTTACCTGGAAGCCTCTGCTGGGCTCTGAGCAGGAACAGCCCTGCCTTGCTCAGTTCTGTGCCAGAGGAAGAGCTGAGCTTTTCCCCGTGGAAGGAGGAAGGTCTGGGGATGCGCGTGGCTGAAGCCGTCCGGGGCCTGCCCGGGACGGGCCGAGCCAGGCAACAAAATCCGCACAGGTGAGGCCGAGCAGCACGCGGAGCCCAGCGCTCCCCACACGCTGGCCGCAGGTCCCCGGGGCACGTCCGCTCAGAGCCCCCAGCCCTGCGTGGGGACCCGCTGCAGCGCCAGCACTCGGCTGCGTGTTACAGCCACAGAGGATATTTTTGTGGAGATCCCGAGAAACAAAACTGGGTTTGTTTCTGAGAAGAGTTCTAAGGGAAAAGGACAAGGTATCCGGAAATCTTCCAACGTACACATACTTCGTTCTTCCTTTTGAAGCTTGAATCCAATGTACGCAATGAACTGTTCAATACTCACTAAAACAACTCACATTTAAAGTAAGATGTACAGCAGGCACGCATTTTGGGATCTTACTCCGGTCCCACTGAATCAGAATTTCCAGAGGAAACAAAACAGCTGCTTTCAGCCAATTCTCTGAAGTGCTTCTGATTCCAGGGTCAAGAGCTACTGCCCCGAAGGGTGACCCTTCCCTCTCCACTGAGGACTGTTTTACAGATAAGAGGACTTGAGCTCGGAGAGGCACTGGCCCGGGCCGAGTCACAAAGATGTTTAAAGGCAATAAAGTCTGGGCTTCCAAATCCCGAGACCCGTGACGCTCACCTCCCTGAAGCCCCAGCGACTTCCTCTCCTAACTCTGCTTCTCTACAAAAGGACCTTGCTCCTCCCAAGCCCTTTCCGTCCACAATCCCGATTTTCTGCAAGCTGACCTGGGAGCCTGAGCAGTGATGAATTTAAGTGGGTACTAAGAGCGCAACAAACTTGGCATGGAGTTTTCTGGAAACCTCTGAAAAGAAAAAAAAGGACTAGCGCGTGTCACTTATGTGAAGTTACACAGAGGATCCAGCAGGACACCACCTTCCCTAGAATTTTGTCCCGGGGTCAAAGGAGGAGAGCACTAGGCTGACCTCGCAGTACTTTGCTTTGGGGAGGCCACTCCCCTTTTCCAGTCATTTTCTGCATCTGAAACAAGAGCCCATTAGACTGAATAATAGGGTCCTCTTAACCTCTTAAAATCCTATTACATAACTCTCGCCTAAATTGTTCTTTTACTGTTCAAAGCCATGTTTTCAGTATAGGCACTGGATGATCCCTCTGCCCCTTGAAAAGCAGCTCCCGGAACCACCGAAGTGTTTGCACCCTGAACATCAGGCCGGCGCCGCCCCAGGATGCGGTCAGGGCCGAGGGCTCCTTTCGGGATAACTTCAGTCTTGACTTGATGAAAGGAGAGAGCTACGCCCACTGACAGTGAGCGGAGCGTTGCCGTGGACCGTCCTGGAAAGCTGCGTTTCATCAGCCACACGCCTGATGGGGCGCGACAGAGATCTGTCCCGCAGAGGGCGGAGAGAAGACGTGTGCTGAGAAACGGGGCGTCATGAAGAGGTTCTCTGGTTTTCCTTCCTTCGCAGGCTCCCCTGCACCAGGTGGAGCTTTGGTCTCGGGCTTCTCTCCGGCTCGCATGCGGGCGATCCTCAAAGAGCGGGATCTGAAGTCTGACCAGTTCTGTGCCCTGAGCGTACGTGAATTTATCAGATGTTCTTTTAAAAACCGTGCTGTGGTAACATGTACGCAACCGAAATGTACTGTCCAGCCCTGGTAAATGCATAGCTCGGTGACATCACATACCCTTGGATGGGCCCTGGGCCACTTCTATCTTTGACAGCTGCTGTGTGAACATGGATGTGTATATCTGTTGGTGGCCCCGCCATGACAGGGGGGAGGACCAGAGTTGGTGGCGTGTGGCCCTAAGGACCAGCTCCTTCCATGAGCTGGTTTCCTGCCTGCATCGCTGTCGACCTGCCCCCACCTCGGCGGGCTGAGACCCCCACACCCCTGGAGACAGCGTGGCCATCCCCACCGCCCTGCTTTTCCTCCCAGCACAGCGTGGGTCTGTGACACGCTTTCTCCTTTCACGTGTGGTACCTTCCTGGCCTCTCAGCCGAGGACAGAGATGTGGGACTCAGTTCCGCATAAATAAGCACATCTCCCAAAGTCTTAACGACCTTCAAAATTAGCGGGAAAAAAAATCTTAATTGGAGGGTACAAGAACCTCTCCTCTGGAATTGGACTTAAAGCTTACCATTTCTGAACAACGTGTTGAGTGGACAAGGCTAAAACTGTGGTTTTGTTTCCTGCAAAAGAATGCCTGACAAGCTTTTTTTTTTTTTTTATTACAAAGTCCTTGATATCACTAAGGGTTAAGTGGGGGAAAAAAATGACAAGCGTTTCCAAAATGTGTGTGGCTTTGGCATTCATTTATTTGCTATCTTTGACAAGGGAAAAGGAGGACAAAGGCCAAATTGGTATCTTGGGTCTTCATGCCCCAAGGCCGTACCCTTAGAGCAAGCGATTCTGCCATGCATTTCTTTTTCCTAGGTTTTGTAAGGTTATCAGTTCCTCCTGGGGGCAAGTGCTGTGCCCAGTTTGCAAGAGCAGCAGTTTCCTACGGGCACGAAACAAAACAAGAGCAAATGGCCTGAGCATCTTTCACTTTTCCTGTCTGCTGCCCTTTAGGCTGAACTGCTGTTGTTCTGTGCCGGAAGAAGGTCTTGCTTTCCACACCTGAAAGCCCCTGCCACTCCTGCAGAGTCGTACTTGGTGGCCTTAGGGAGGGCGGCTGCTTTTGCAGAACATTTCTCTCCGAGGGAGCTCACTATCACTTTCCCCAGGACTGCCAGGGTCCAACACAAATTTCGAATGAACCAGATGAGTCATTTCCACTCCCAGGCAAAGAGCCATCATGTCCCCGGAGTCGGGGGACCACGATGGCAGCAGTGCTGAACTAGTAATGAAAACCTCACCCTCAGTAATGTTCAGCAGCAGGTGGTGAGGCCCTTTCGTGAGTGAACTCCGGCCTCTCCCCCCGGTTTAACTTCGGCCTCTTCCTCCTGCCTAGTCGTTTAGCGAGCTGGGGGCAGGAACGTCTTGGGCGTTAAGAACTCTCTGAATCTCAGGGACAAGATGCATTTAGGTGTGATTTTCCTTCCCACATCCCCATGTTCCCCGTTACTGGCTCCAATCTCACATCCTAAGCCTGCCTTGATGTTGGTGTCCTGCACGGGACCTGTCCCCAGGGAAACAGATGTACTACTTTCTCGGGACAACGGTTCAGGGAATATTGGAGACGTTGCTGCTGCTGTTGTTGTTGTTGTTGTTACTACTTGCCTGAGCTCTCACTATGGGGGGGGGTGCTGGGCACTTGATGCTCACATTCTTGCACCACCTTAGGACAGGAGTGTGAGGTCGGGTTCTCCCCACCCCTCTTCACAGGTGAGGAATCTGAGATCTGGATGGCCATGTTTTCAAGGGCACACGGCTAGAGGGGTGGAGCGCTTTGGAATTCTGTCCCTTTGCCCACTGGGAAGTTCTTTGTGGACTTCAGGGAGTAGACACGGCCTGTGTGAGCACCTCGCCCCCCCCCCCCCACCTGGTAGACACTCCATGTCCCCCGAGACAGCATTTCTGGGCGGGGAGCAGACAGTGCTTCAGGCTCTGAGGGTGTGCGGGGCACTACAGCTCCTTCAGAGCCACAGGGAGCGTGAGGTGAGCTAACTGTATTAACAAGTGGCATGTGGATTTTATTCTGTTTTATATGAAACCTGTGTTGTTTATGAATGAACCTAATTTGGGAGACCAGCCTTCGGCTGCTGACAAACAGATCCTCCGCTTAGCTTTGCCAACACTATGGGTTCTTTTTCCCTTGCTGCTCAGCTGTCAAGGCTGAGAGCCTTGGGAGTTGTCAAAGTTACCAACCAGGAGGAGCTGGGAAAAGGACGGCATAAGACAGATTGAGCACATCTGCCTGGAACTGGAAAGGCAGAGGTCTTCCTAGGCTCCCACAGCCCCTGCCTCTCACTGCAGACTGGATAGGAATTAGAGGTATCTCTGTTCTCTCCCGCTCAGCAGAGCTCGAGCTGGTATATTTTTCATGCTACCCAGAATATAAAACATGATACCAGATGCGCATCTCTGAAAACAGACTGGAGAAACCATGTCGTAAAAGAAATTAGACAACTCAAGCCTCCTTCATGAATAGCATCAACTTCACGAGGAGAGGAAGAACAGGGTGGCTCTTAGAAACAAATCAAGCAGCCAAGCCCAAGCCCTTGAAGATGCAGACCCCCTGCTTCCGTTCCTGCTTCTGCTTTTGCAAAAGTGAGGCTCAGCCAGGCTGACACCAGGTTTTTCCTTGCTGCTCAGATAATTAGCCAAAGGAAAGCTTATCCAAGCAGATTCACATCAAAGGCTAAGTGGCAGCTTGATTTCCCTCTCAGTGTGCCAATAAGCAAGCAAGAATCAGACGGGGCATATCTGAAGAGGGCTTCCGTGGCACCAGAGTGGATTTTCCATGCACTCACTCCCGGATGGTCTCTGCTGGCATGGAGGGCATTCAGGGTGGCATGGAGACCCTAGCCTGGCCCTGCAGGGCTAATTGCCTAGTGTCCGACCTGGGTGCAATGTCAGGGTCATATTGGTTCCCCTTACTCTTGGCTGGCTAACTATTCAGAGGCCCCCCTTTCAGGCTTTCTGCAAAAACTATCCTGGACAGGTATGGCGGCTGAGATGGTGACCTCAGAACAGGGTGAGAAGTGCTGAGTGCTGATGTCCCATAGACTGACCAACAGGGTGACAGAGAATTTTGCTTGTGTAGCTGTTGTAGTGCATGTGTGTGTGTGTGTGTGTGTGTGTGTGTGTGAGAGAGAGAGAGAGAGAGAGAGAGAGAGAGAGACAGAGAGACAGAGACAGAGACAGAGAGAGACAGAGAGAGAGAGAGAGGACACCATGACATCTCAGGTGCCCTGAAGTCATGAGTCATCCTTGGTAGTACCTAATTCTCACATGGCTCTAAGAAGCCAAGAGAAGTCACTCAGGGAGGGACTGGGCCCTGTGGAATTGAAGTGACTCTACCTGAGGTTTCTCAGCTGCTGTGACCCTGGGAAGATCATGCTTCCCACTCCTCCATACCACTTATCAGTGCTGCTGAGGGCGGGCCTGTCACTCTGGTTACACCTGGAGCATGATGGGAAGGCACTGCACCACCCTGTGAGCTAGGGTTGTGTGCCTGGAAGGAGGTAGGTGAGACTGCAGAGCAAGTCTGCCACACACACACACACACACACACACACACACATCAATGGAACAGCTACGCTGGCTGGCTCTGTGTCCCTACCACCTGTCCACGCTGGGCATGGAGGGAAGGGGGTGCGGGCTATGTCTTCTCTGCCAGGTATGCTCTCTGTCCCATCTAGTTTCATTCTCTCTCCCTCTGTCCACAGCCATCCCTCTGTGTTCATGCCACACATAAAACACGGAACGCAATTCCCAGATTTCCTCATGGATGTCTCTGTACCCTGCAATTCACACACAGAAGTCAGGAGTTAAGATCTTGGCCCTAAACTTTGATCAAAGTTTCAGCCCCAGGGTGCTGGCACTGCCATTCCCTAGCCACTGAGCCTGAGATCTCCTTCCATCTACTTGGCCCCGGTTCCCTCTGCCATCACTTCCTGTTTCCCAGCAGTGAGTTCCTGTTTCCTGCTCCTCCATGAGGCGCCCCTGTTGGGCCACCTCCCAGCCCGTGTGCCTCTGTCCTGCTCACTCCTCAGAAGCACAGCCTCCCGCCACCTCTGTGGGCTTTTGTTTTCCAAGAATGCTTTCTTGTATCTGCCTTCTTCAGCTCACTGTTGTCCACACTCATCAGGGCGGCGCTGTTCAGAGACTGAAGGTTCATGCTGCCCTGTTTTCTGATTTCCTGCCAAGGGCTCAAGGCACTGTACAGAAGAGAGGCGTTCTCTTTTTCCTTTCTTTCTTCCAGAGACCCATAACCAGGGGACAGAGCACTGCACCCCAACCTAGGAAGATGAGTCTTCTTCCCCAGGCTACAATGACTCTGATCTAAATTGTCAGGTTTATTTTTTGTCTCACTTGACTAGAACCTGAACAGAGAAGCCAGGGCTTACAAGTAAGGTACATGCAGGTCCAAAAGGTGGGAACTACTTTCCCAAAGCCCAACTTTGGTAACAGATCCCATAAGTTGTTGGCCAGCGGTGGCGAACCTATGGCACACGTGCCGCAGTGGGCTGTTATCACTGAATGCGCTAAAAGGTTTGCCATCACTACTGTAGGCTATGATACCATCCCCATTTACAGCTTTCTTTATTAGAATTGCAAAGCTATTGTAGCAGGTTGCCAGTCTCTGTCTTTATTTCACTTGGGTAAATAAAAATAAACTACTGTGAAATGCCCAAAGCTGTGTGGAACTCACGTTTGTGAGACTAGGCCCTACAAGCTGTTCCACACCACAGCCTCCGTGGGGGAATTTTGAATGAAACTTGTCATTCATGTATTTGGGGGCTTCTTGTTGTTGTTGTTGTTTTATTTCTTCATCACACAAGACAATGTGCACACAGGGATTTTAGGTAGCGCCAGAAAACAAGATTTTGTTTTCCTTAATGCATCGTGTAAAAATATCCTTTCAGTAACCCCACAGAGCGACAGAGCTGAGAAACCCAGCAGCCGAGGGAGAGACCCAGATTGCCGTAGCATGGCAGAGAATCACAAACAGAGCCAAAGGATCCCCACAGGTACACAATATAAATGCTTTATTGCTAGCACAGGTTTCTTCTTAAGTAAATTAAGAGAAATAAATCTTCATTTTCACATTCTATATTGCAGTTCAAAGGTAACTAGTTGGTTAATGGGTGTGTTTTCTTGGATGCACTACGGGAGAAGAGCAGGGCTTTCGATGGAAGGACTCAGAAAGCTGGCGTCCGTCGGGGCTCCGGGCTGCAGACCGCACTGTCATTTGTAAATAACAGCAAGGAGAGATTTCTTTAAAACATCATGAATAAACAAGAGTTATAAATAGAAAACCGATCCGATCAGAGAGCAGTAACTGTTAAATACAGGAGGCTGTGTATGTGTTCCACACTCACTCGGTTATGTTTGGTACTTTTAAATAAATGACTTCTGTCTAGGTTAGAGACTGGCTTGGATCTAACAGTTGAAATGATGAGAGAAGGAAGCTAACACTGGGCCTCGGTGGGAAGAGGGGAGGACAGTGAGTTCGGGGGAGAGGGAGGCAGGCCTGCCTCATGCCCCTCCCCGCAGGCCAGAGTGGTGCCTGATGTACCAGCAGGCACAGGAGGAGCTCCAGGAACTCTGCACGTGCGGCAGGAAACCCGAAGAGCGGCCCGGACTCTCCAAGGTTCCCGCCAGTGGGTTTCAGGCACATTTTTTTTGCGTGGCATGGAGCAGACTCGCACCGCAGCCCTGGGAGGGGCAGGTGCTGGTGCAGTGAGGCGGGGTTGCAGCGGTCGCTGGAAGGTCCCAGCTGCAGCAGTAATTCGCTGCATAAGAAAAGGTGGCCAGTGCTGGAAACAGCATTGTTTTTGCAAAGCACCCAGCGCCCCCAACTTCCTAAGCCTACCTGGACTGTTTATTTGGTCAGTTTTAAGGTAAGCTTTCAAAGGATCTTATCTGTAAAAGACAACCGTTCTTTCAAAAAAGCACGCATGCGCACGGACACCATCAAAACCACCACGAGCTCAGAAGCTGTGACCGTTGTATGAGGACCTCTGTTCTCTGTTTTCTCCATCTTTTACTCCCACACCAGAATGTGTGAGGAACTTCCCAAGTTCTTGCTACCTAGAACATCTGCAGTGTACCAGCTCCCAGCAGTTTCGGTCTGGTCTGGCTCTAACTAAAACCATCTCGTGTTTTGCTTTGAAGAAATGGATAACATGAAATGGTAATTTGGCTGCAAAACCTTGGAAAATTGTTCCCGGCCCAAACATCTGCCCCAAATGAGCTCAACTGAGACTTCCTTGGAGAAAGGGAGGGCTGGTGATTGGGAGAAACTGGAAGCAGGAGAGTGAAGACAGCGCAAAGCCCACCTTTCCCGGTGAGGCGGGTTCTCAGCGGCAGGAGGACTGAATGGCCCACTTTTCACATCCCACCCCTGGCCCCAGAAGGAGACACGATCTGCGCCCTCAGCGCCTGCCTCACTGCGCCCTTGTTCCCCCCTAAGGGGACCCTTTCCGGAGGACCCAGAAACCCCGCTCCGCTGCTCAGTGTCAGCCGAGTGACCTGGCAGTTCTGTGGCATCATTTTAACCTGCAAAGAAGGGCCACGGCTCGACTCTATCTTCCCGAGAGCAGGCCCTGCAGAGCAGGCAGAGGGGAGCGCACAGGGCACCCTCACCTTCCGCCTTGGTCTTCTTATGAGTTCTTCTGGGGGATCTTGACAGTGACCGTCTTCACTTCCGAGTATTCCCGCAAACCGAACTCTCCCCTAAAACACAGAAATGGGCAGATTGAACACAGAAGGCCCCGGCAGCCAGGCCTGGGCCGTGGCAGGACGAGGAGAGGTGAGGTTATCCTGGCAAACTTCAGGTGCCGGGGAGCCACCCCAAAACTTCCCAAGGCAGGCCTTCTTCTGTCACCTCACGGCAGCCACTATTCTTACAGTTAAAGGCTGATGTGCTTTTATGCTACTGTACAGAAAGCCAGAGACTCCCAACTGCCAGGAGAGCCAGCCAGGGTGAGCCATGGCCAGAGGTGTCTCAGCACCTTGGCCCCAAGAGTTTGTCGCTACCACCGAAGGAAAGACCGAGGTTCTGGGTTTGCACCCCGTCAGCCAGTCCCGAGTCCCGTTGGCCACATCCCTACAGAGTTAGGGGAAATAGTCAGGAAATACAAAGAGCTGGCTGGAAAGGAACCGGGAGTGGCTAGTAAGTTCTCCCCAGTATTTCCTCTAGCTACTTCCTCCCTGGGACTTCGTATGGATCAAGGATTGTCGGTCATTCAGTAACAAATGTTTATTGAGCTATTGCTCTGGGGCAGAGACTGCTGGGCTCAGGACAGTGAAGCTTGCTAATTGGCCCAACTTCCACAGAGCCGCAGTGGCTCGGCCTGAGCCCGGGTGGGGTGGGGTGGGGTGGGACGGTCTCTGCCTTGGCCATTTCCGGCCTCCATGCACTCTTCTGAAGGGACTGCATATGGCCATGGCTGCTTAGCCCAGCCCTCTTCTCCTTCCACCTCTCTCTCCTTTCCTCCTTCACCTCACTCTAGTTACTTTCTCTTTCTCATATCTCATCACAGCAGCAAGCTTGGCCTATTTTCTTTGAAAAGGGAATGTTTTTCTTCCCTCCTGTTTAAAGGCCTTGGGAGAAGGGTCCCCTCTTTCGTCCCAGAGCCCACTGTCATATCTCTGGCCCGGCAGGACCGCGTCAGGGGGACCCTGTCCCCGCTGGGCTGGAGCCCACAGCTTTTGCTTTCTGCCCTCACCAAACACCACATGCAGCCCCAGGACTGGTTGCAGGGAGGGAGGAGAGGAAGGGACATCTCACACACACACTGTCGCCGCATAGTCTCCACCGAGGAGAAGAAAGGACCGTCAGAGATGCCTCTTTGTGGGACAGGATGAAGAAAGGCTGTGTCTGAAAAACCAGTTCCTGCAGCTGGGCCTTCCAAGTCCCTGTCTCCTCCTGCTTCCTCTCGGGGGATCCAGTTTGCCAGGGATTCCTCTGAGTCAATGAGGCCCGGAAGACTTCAAGGGCCGCGGCGCGGTCCAGGCATGGCGCTCTCTGGCCTGACCGGGCCTCCTGCTCAGAGTGAGAAGAGACCCATCCTTGCGGGTCTCTCATTAACTCTCCTAGGGAGCGGCCCGGCCCTAGCTGCCCGAGGGCTCTTTCTACTCTCAGGCAAGTCTGTGTGTGCCGCTCCTTCAAGGGCTCCTGTCTGCAGGGAGGCTCGCCGTGCCCTCGGGCACACCCTGGATCACACCTGCGTCTGCTCGGACCTCTGGGTTGAGACCAGGATGGGAAACTGAGCAAGTGCAGAGACAGATATGAGAGCCACACAGCACGGTCACGGGCTGCCGCGCGGTGGGTCCTGCGGCGCTCTGTGCGGGAAGCATGGGGACCACGCCGGCTTCTGCTCCTCGGGCAGGTCCCGGGTTGGGGACACGCACAGCCTGTCCTGAAGCAAAGCATGGCTCACGTGCCCAGGGGAGTCAGGGAGAAGCTGTGTGTGACCAGCAAGCTAGGGGCGGAGAAGAAACCTGAGGCTGGACCAGCGAGCGTGGCTCTGGTGTCAGCTGCCGGAAGATTCCAGTGAGGCCACTCAGGCCTGAAGCTCAGGGCACCCAAGTCACCACCCAACTGAACTGTAGATGTCTGTCCACCCTGCACCACAGATTCTGACTCAGATGGCCCAGGAGGGGCGGGGAGACAGACCGGGTCCTCCGGCACACACTTTGAGAAGCACCGCTCAGGGCCTTGGAAGCCCAGGAGTGTGGCTGCTTCATCTCGTCTTTCTCTTAAATCTATTGACTCCAGTCCGACTCTGGAGGTACGTAGCGTTCCATGGTCAATGAGGAGAAACCCTGCTGCATTGTGTCATGGAAGCACCTGTCTCTGCGTGTGGCCACTTTTACAGATGTGCAGGACCACGGGGCACAGGGACATTAGA
Organism: Thryonomys swinderianus; assembly: GCA_004025085.1. NCBI lineage: Eukaryota > Metazoa > Chordata > Mammalia > Rodentia > Thryonomyidae > Thryonomys > Thryonomys swinderianus. The sequence goes on along the minus strand of PVIC010009126.1, from coordinate 33,264 downwards.
AGCCAGTCTGCCCACTTCTCGGCAGACCAGCTGTATTTCCTAAGATAAGCCAACCACGCCACTCTGAGGGGTAAAGGAAATAACAGATTTTAGTAGCTCCCAGCAAGCCACTTTAGGGATCACTCAGACTCACCCGTAAAGCAAACAAGGGTTTCTGTTTCGGGAATATATTTCCCTACACTTCTATTTGGCTTACAGCAGCATTTCTCAGAATGAGGTCCCCAGACCACCTGCATCAGAATCATTCCAGAAGCTTGTTAAAAATGCAGATCCTGGGCCCTCGCCCAGATCTACTAACACAGGATCTCAGTGAGTGGGTCCCCAGATAAGCGTGTTTAACAACCCCAGCCCCTCAGGCTGTAGGTGACTTTTTTTCTACACACACACACACACCTGGAGACATTTCTAAAATGTGTCCTTGGATTCCTAAAATGCTACGTTTCACAGCTTTCCGTCAGCCCTGTTTGGAACACATATTTTCCGACTTGTACTTTATAATGTACTATCTCAGGGAAGTGGAAACGGGGAAAGACACCAAGAGAGAAACAGTGGCTGAGGAGGCAAAGTGGACAAAAATTGGCAGAGAGAGGCCAGCCCATCAGACAATCTACAGTGTAGCATGTGCCCACGTTAGTTTAACAAATGGATGTAAGAGAATTAAACTATTCTATGATATTTGCAGTCCCTATTTCTCTGCATATATCAGCAACTTTGACACTTACATTTCTCTCCCATTTCCAGACATCTTGAACCCCCCAAAGGGGCTCTGAGCATTTAAGGCATTGTAACAATTGATCCTGAAAAAAGAAACCATATAGTATTGTCAGTATGAATTCCACCTGCACAGAAATAATCAGATTTGTATATTTCTTTTTAGTTTTTTTTCTTTTTTTATTTCTTTTCTCCAAATGAGAAAATTGTAGGTTTTGTTTGTTTGATTTTTGAGACAGGGTTTCACTGTGTAGTTCAGGCTGGCCCTGGGCTCACTATGTATCCCAGACAAGCCTTGAACTCAGCAATCCTACTTCCTCTGCCTCCCGAGTGCTGGGATTGTAGGTATGAGCCACCACGCCCAGCTTTTTTTTTTTTCTTTGAAGAACATTGTAAGGTTAAAACCTACCAAGATTTCCTGATCTAGCCAACAAAGAATGTATACAAGTGTGGCTGACTTAGGTCTTCCTCATCCTTATAGGGTGCATTTATTGTACCCTAGATCTTAAGAACTTTTAGGCCCTGCTATAGTTTGGCTGTGCTTCCCCCCCCCCAAGGGTTCAGGTGTTAGAATCCTGGTCTCCGGGTGGTGTTGTTGATGATGGTGTCCTTTGGTCCCTGGGACAGCTGCCTTCATAGGGGTTTAAGATCGTGATCTTGCTCATGAGTTGTGACTTGTGTTTAGATCCCTGCCTTGTGTTTTTATTTTCTTAGAAGTGGCTGAATCTAGAGTGTGTGATTGACTCATGGTGGGGGTAGATGCAAGGACAGCAGGGCTAAGGGCATGAATGCCACCCACCCTGCATAGTCCGAATAAGATTAAAGATGCAGAAGGACACTGTTAAGATTCCTTGTTGCTTTTGCTCTCTTCTGCTGCCATGAACTGTTGCCCCTCTGCCACCTTGCCTTGGAGCCAGTGAACTATGGACTGAACCCTCACAAACTGTGAGCCAAATCAACCTTTCCCTCTTTAACTTTGGGTGGTGAGTATTTTGCCTCAGCAATGAGAGAAAAGTAACTACCACAGCCTCTTAGAATAGTATGTGGTTCTGAGTGAGCTCAAGCCCTAAATGTATCTCTGGGCTTGTGCTGCATAATGCAATAGCTTCCTCTTCCATATTTTAACCATTTCATCTGCCAAGAAATAAGATAACCATAGGGTCCTCGCTGTTTGGGCTTACAGGTTCCAGATCTGTGTCAAATAAATCTCTTTCAAGTAGAGTTATCCTGCCTCTGGTAACATTTTGCAGGAATGAAGAATGAACTAACTTAAGAGTTTATGGCACCAGTAGCATTTGTCAAGGTCAGGATAATGAGGTTGCCTCTGTCTTACCATACAGTCCCAGCCTGCATCGCAGAAGAAACCGTGAGGGCCTTGTTGATATCATTAGTAAAGACAGCTGCTACAAGTCCAAAGTCTGAGTTATTGGCTCTTTCAATAACTTCATCCATAGTCTTAAACCTCAGAATTTCCTGGACAGGACCAAAGATCTGCAACAAAAAAAATTGGACTCAGTGAGGCTGCTCTGCTATATCTCCATTTTCTTGACCATTTTATTTACTTATCAATTTATTTATTTTTGAGCCAGGGTCCCACTGGGTAATTCTGGCCAGTCTTGGACTCACAGTATAGCCCAAGCTGGCCTTGAACTTGTGATCCTCTTCTAAGCCTCTCCAGTGCTAGGGTTACAGGTGTGCACCAGCATGCCTGGCTCTACTTCTCCCATTTTAAAGCAAGTTTAGTTGGCCATGATGGTTTAATTGGCATTTTAAGGTGAGGAGCATAAAACTGTAAAATATTCCAAACTTCCCCAGAGTAAGATTATGTGAGCCTGACCTCAGAGTTCAGCACTCACACACCCTAACTTCTCTAGCATCGCTTGACTCCCTGTGTATTCTAAGGGTGAGGCCCCCAAACGCTGCTCAGGACTGCTGGTAAATGTGCTACTGTCCTTCATCTGCATGGACATAAGGATGTTTGCATGTTTTTTCTTTTCTAGTCAACCACTTAGGGACCCATATTTTCAGGAACTGCTGTCGTCAGAACTTTACTGCGCCCCTGACTGGCCATTTCGATTGTTCTGCTTCCTAATAACAATCCCAGTCACACAGCATGTCCCCTCGTCTCCTTGTGACCTGCTTGTATTTTGGTTTAACTTCTTTCTTGAAACAGGGACTTTCATAGCAATTGCCATGTTTATCGCTACTGCACAATGAATGTTCATAAAATACTACGAGCGAAGATCCTGATGTTGTCTACTAGAAATGCTCTGGAAAATATCCCAAGAAAAATCCAGCCTTTGTAAGAATGCCACATCTGATACCTCCTCCTTGGCAATCCGCATGTCATCAGTGACGTTGGAAAACACGGTGGGCTCGATGAAAAAGCCTTTCCGGCCCAGGCCTTTGCCTCCACATTCGAGCTTGGCGCCCTCGGCTACACCACTCTGGATGAGCTCCAGGATCTTGTTGTACTGTTTCTTATCAATCTGTGGAAAGAATCGCACAACAAGCAAATCCTTTGAAGACGGAAACAAGTATGTTCTCAAGACCCTCTCCTTTATGATATTTTCTGGAAAATTTTACTATATCTAGTCAAATCTTATGAAACTGCTGTTGTCAATTGACGATCTATGGAAAATGGCAATTTTCTGTGGTCTGACTTGCTGCGTGGAGGCTGGAAATAAAGATGATTGTATCTAATCTGAAATACCAGATGAAGATTTAGGAAACATTTCCAAATGATAGAGACACTTGCTGATTTACTATTCATGGCTTACACGAAGAAACTCCAACTTGTATAAACAAATGAATTATTTAGCAATTATAATAGAAAAATACTCAACACACATTCTTTTTCAGTAGTTCCACACACCAACTTCTATGGTGTTTAACTTTAAAGTTATCCTCTTAGAGATAAGTAAGCTTACAGAGACACAGCAAGCTTCCTCCTCTAAAACATAAAGAGGTCTCTCCCCTGCCTCAAAAACTAAAGAGTTGTTCTTTTAGTTATTTATGGTAAATATTTTAAAAACCTACACTCACCTCCAAGTTTAAACTGCTCAGCTAGAAAACTAATCTTCCAAAACTGAACTGATCTTGCCCTTCTCCGGAAGCCTCATGTTGTAGGGACCCAGGGGAGAGGACCCCAGCTCACCTATCCCTCTACCGATGTTCAGGCTCTAATCCCACTTGGAAATGTATCGTGATGGTTACACCATAGCCTGAGCCCCAAGAGGAAATGGCCCTGCGCAGCCCTGCACCGTGAGTGGGGAGGTTAGAGCAAGCGAGAACCGCAAGCCAAGGGAAGTCGGGCAGCCCTGCCTGCCACATCTCCAAGCAGCAAGCGCTCCCTGTGGCGAACAGAGCCTCAGCAGCCAGTGAGGAGCAGAGGGACTGGAAGGCGAGAGGTTCAGCCTCCTTCCAGGGACAGCTGTTGAGGTGTCGGGAAGACAGGGGTTCAAAGGACTGGGGCTGGGTTTTGCTGTCAAGAACCGTCTTATCAGACTTGAAGTCATTTTCTTAAGTTCAAAACAGCCTTCAGACAACCTTAGACTCACAGTGGGTCGGAAGCGAAATGTAGTAAAGAAAAGGAAGAACAAGAAATAAGCAGTATCCCTGGGGCGCTGCACCTCCAGCCAGGAAGGCCGGTGGTGGAGGAACGAGGCGGCAGGAAAGGGAAGCTGCCCCCCCCCCATCTGCGCTGTGCGGAGACGGGGCAGACAGCGGGATGCTGAGGATTTCTCTACCTGAGGACCCTGCTCGGTAGTGGGGTCGAAGGGACTCCCCACTATGCGCCTCTTGGCTCGCTCCACACTCCTCCTCACGAACTCCTCGTAGATAGATTCTTCCACGAAGATGCGCGAGCCTGCGGTGCAGCACTGGCCTTGGTTGAAGAACACGCCCTGGTGCGCCTGCTCCACCGCGTAGTCCACTGCAAGAGGAGGGGCCCGTTCCCCATGTGCTCCGCCCGGTGGGGCCGGCCCTGGAGCCTCCTCCCTCCCACCCTCCCTCCCGCGGCGGACAGACAGCACTCAGCTCAGCTCTTCTAATACAGCCTGACATTACTTGCCATGCAGACTGGGATAATCGGAGTCTTTTTCTTGTTCTGTAAATAGAGGAACTGAGAGCCTGTCGCCCCCGGACGGAGTCTCACATGCTCCTCTGCAGAATGGCCAGACAGGTAACGTGGAGCTTCCTGTCTGCCAACGACCGAGCACTGAGATGGAGGCACCAAAAGGGAAGGTGCTCTGCTTGGCTCTTTGCCACGCAGGATTAGAAGCCAAGTGTGCCAGATCTTTCCAATTTAAAAACAAAACAGAAACCAATATATAAGGGCACAGTGCTGTTTTCCACCGCGGTGTACTTGTTTACACAGGTCGACACGTATCGAAGTTGGCCTGTGGACTGCCAATTTACAAGCCTGAGCTATGGCCTTCTGCCTCTTTAGTTATTTTGGTAGTTTAAGCTGTTGTCAGCAAGGGCTCTTAGGAGACCAAATTTTTACTCTATTGAGGTGGACTTGTGCAAGAGCAGTGGTAACTTTTTCATTTTCATCTCCTGTTTCAGACTGAAAAATCATCTTTGCACACGTGGCTTGGGCCAGCGCACACGGCTGGCGCAGTGCACGGGCAGCATGACAGTGCGGCGCCTGCTCCTCGGAGGAACAGGTTTGGGAAACCCGATCTTGAGAACAAGTAAGAAGCTAAAGCTGAGCTCGGCAAATTCCAAGTCGGGGCTTCGATTCAAGCCATCTGCTTTCTGTTTCCTGACCTCTGCCTTGGTGGAACTGCGAGAGCAGCTCTGCCTGGAGGAGGGAGGATGTGAGGAAGGAAAAGAAGGCCTGAAGGAGATTTGGGGAATCTCATTCCCTGGAGAGCTTTCCAAAACAGAAAGCCACGCCTGTGCCGCACCACCTAGGTGGCCTCCTTCCGAGACACGTGGCTTTCCTAGGTTACTGGTCAGAGCTTCTGTATAGTCGCCCTGGTGAGGTCCATCCCCACGGGACCTGAGGGTGCTGTCACCCTTGCTGAAGTCCTGGGATCAGCAGCATGGGCTGGGTTTGCGCAAACGTGGGCAGAGCTAGAGAGTAGCACTTACTTGTAATGATCTGCTAGCTACCAGACCCAGTTTAGAATTTAGATTTCTTGAATCTGGGCAGAGAGAGCCTCCCTCAGGTATCTGCAGGCTCAGGCCGCTGCCCCTTCCACTACATCTGCTGACCGGGCTTTATCTCTTCTCTCTTAAGCAAAATGGCCAGTCAGAGTCTAAAACAAACTCCATGTAGTAATCAGTTAATAAAGGCCCTTTCCACAGTGTTAGGTTATTTTCTCTCAGAAAGTTATCTTGATTGCCCTTATTGTCAAAGCTGTTAGTATCTTATCCGGAGTGAAGATAAACCAACATTCAAGAGACTGGGGCAGGAGGATAGCAATTTCAAGGGCATCCTGGACTGTACAGCGAGACTCACTCTCGAAAAACAAAGCAGAACAAGCAGTGATACAAAAGAGGACACCAACGGGTAGTGCACTGGGATAAATAGGAGATCTACGGTTGACTTACAATCTGCATCTGCAAAAATAATATTGGGACTTTTCCCTCCAAGTTCTAGAGTTACTCTCTTCAAATTACTTCTTCCAGCTGCTTCTTGGATAAGCTTTCCCACCTGAAAAGAAAGACGTGAAGAGAAGTTAGCGCACCTTGTAGCTGAGACAGCTAGTGGCCAAAGCCAGCTCTGGCCAGTAATGGCTGCAACAGTCACTGATCCCAAAGGCAAAGACCCCAATGAGTATCAGAGGGACCACTTGTGTGGCCAGTGTGGGTGGCCAAGACACCAGGCAGCTGAATGTCCACAGTGCAGTGACCTGGAGGACACGTTAGTTTCCTAGTGGAAGGCACAAGCCAATGGGAATTAAGTCTGGAATCTCAATCACAAAAAGATTTTCTGAAAATTAAATGGCAAACATAATGTGAGTGGAGATTTGACTCACTGCACTGTGGCCTTTAGCTTGGAAGTTGAGCCTCCAAAAAACTGCCAACAGCCTCCACCCGAAAGGGAGAAAAGAGTGGCCACATAGCTCCAAAATGGTGCCAGGGGGTTATCAGGTGGTCCAAAGATAGTATCTCACATTCATCTCAGCCCGAGGATACAGTGAAAGGACTCTAGGTAGCTGAGAACCTCTCTCTGTTCCATACTGTATATTCCTGTTTATAGAAAAGTCAATGAAATAAAAGGGTGGGTCAAGAAAAAGCACTTGCGGAATAGACTCATATTAATGATGAAGCTAATGTGGAGATTAAAATAGGGGTGTATACTCTGGCTCACTAGTGAGGAGCACTGTCAGGAGACACAGCTGCTGGCTCCTTCAAGGTCAGCTTCAGTTGAAAAGACCTCCAAGCCTAATAGGAAGTCATCCTTGGGTCTCCCATACAACCTATTGCCAGTGGCAATGGTATAAAGGTCCTGGCCCTACAGCCCCACATGGACTCCTCTGAAGAACTGCATGTGCTCCAGGACGCCCCCTGTGGTTGGCCAGGGTATAACTAATCTGCCTGTGCCTCACCTACCCTCTCCTCCAATTGGGGATCATCCCTCTCCTCCCTTCCTTCCCTTTCTGTCCTAACGTGAACCAAACACTGCCAAATCTTGCTCTGCTCCTAACTGATTTGAATTAGTAAAACTATCATCTCTCTCCAGCGCAAATCGCTGTCACAAAATTTCAGCTACAGAACTTGTATCATGCCTTCAGATTTACAGTTAAGGAATGAGGTGTACTTGTTTTAAGCATAGAGGTGTGCTGCCTAACATGTGGGGCAGGTAGAGACAACCTTCAGTTCTGTAAACACTGCTCCCTGACTTGTACCACACCAGTCTACACGCTGACATTCTTTACCACGAACAAAAGTCTCGCTCTGTCTGTGGTTATGAGAAGAATACTTAAGAATAATTTGTCCTGCATCAGTGCTTTGCCAGTCCTTCCTTAGAAACCAAATTAATGCTAAACACTGTAGGAGAAATCTCAGCTGAGTGACACCTTTCCCTTCACCTCTGGAAGAAAGTGAAGCTGCTGATCATCCCCAAGAGAATAAATGGCATGTGTTCCACGGCAGAACAACCACTTCCTCCTGGAGTGGCCTCAGCACAGAGACATGAGAATACCCTAGTCTTTGCCAGTCTCCTTTCAACACTATTTTCTGTTCCTCCATGTCCCAGGTATGGTGCTGAGCTGAGATCCTTGTCAACGAGAGACTGGCACATAACCTCAACAAGTCTGACTGCTTTGCAGTCCACTTAGAAAAAACTGGCCTTACATTAATATTAGATCTGAACAGATTAAATTCTAGTTCTGTGGTTCTTCGCTGTAACCCAGAGTCAGGCTATTCTGATCCTCACCTGTAGAAATGGATCAGAATGCAATGACCCCCTGCAATCACAGGGCCAAGCGTGACACGTCTTCTCCTGGGGCTTTTAGCTTCCAGGCCAAACTCTCTTTGCAAAACATATTACTACTCATGTATCCTTCCTGAGAGTGGAGGGAGCTAAACAGGAAGCAGTCTTCATTATCCTTACCACGAAGGGAAAATATATGTTGTCCCAAGGCAGAAAGTTCTTAACATGTTTAAAAGCAAAGAGTTTAAGAAGACCTGGTTCTGACAAACCTGTTGACAAAATACAGGAGGCCCAGCACAGGTGAAGCTCACTTATTACGTGAATGCCATGCAAGGGTTTCCAAAGTCAAAAATCAATGAGATTACAAAATCTAAGAACTTATTATAAAACTAAGGACTGGATTTTAATCCTGCTTTCATAGAAAAGTTTATGTGTGGTTCCTTGGTGGTATATGACATGCTGATCATATTTACCCCTTCTTACGTAAGCAGGAAGTAGAAGAGCATGCTGGGTAAGGGTGGCCTACAGGCCAACGTGATAGTGACAAACATGAAGTTCGTCCCTATTCTGATAAATGCGCAATTTGTAAGACAAAACAGGCACACAGTTTGAAAGAAAAAGTCCTATAAATGACAGAGTGGAAGATAAAGGTGCAGAAGCCCAGTTTTGAGTTTATCACCTTTTCTCCCTGGTCAGAAATGGTTTCACAAAGCATTCTATTATCCCGTCCAGGTCATGGCTGACAATCTGGCTGATTATAACCACATGTAACTTTACGGACTACACTTTGAGCCAGAGGATTCAGAAGACCTAAGTATTCCGAACTTCAGGTTGGTTCCTCATGAACTTCAACTAGGCAAAGCCACTTTGGGACAAAGTGCTGATCCTAGGGCCTCAGCAGCTTCAACTGCAGGATGAAGACCAAGCAACAAGTGTCTGCCGTCTCATTCTGGTTAATCGAGACATTTAAAAGAGACAGATAGGACTCCGGGGCCCTACTCACTCCCAGAGTCCCTCAACAGTTCTTTTTTCTCCCCTTTTGCAGCAGATACAGTTCATCAAAGAGCAAAATGGCAGAAACCCTGGCCTGTTTGGAGCTGCCCCCTGCAGAGTAAGGGACCGTGTTCCAGTCCTGAGCTTTGTCAACTCTGCAGTCTCTGCAGAGCCTCACAGCACTACCTGCGCACCCCAAACAGGCCAGGGCGGTGAGTGAGGGGCTCCCCAAACAGGATGAAACTGGGCTAATTCTCAGCAGGAAGGTTGGCGCAGACCAGCTCTGACTCCCGCCCTCCTTTGAATGGGCTGCAAGATTGATATCAGGAGTATCCCAGGAAGAGCCGCGGGTCATGGGCTCCCGTCCCACCGCCATGCAGTAGTGCAATTTGGCCCTTTGCAAAGAAAATCATTTGTTACACAAGACAAAAACAAACACAAAAAGCTTTTCATGCCTTGCTGCTATTCAAGGAAGTTGCTCCCTGAGCAAAGTTTCCAAAATTGTGCATAATTTTTCTTTTTACTAATTACCCAAATTAGGTCACATTCCTTTTCAATAATATAACTTTTTTAAAGACAAAAATAAAAATAAATCTCTACTGGAGACCTCCATAAACTGGCTGAAGATGCCTGCTTTCTGCAGTTGATATTCATTTCTTAAACTAAATCCCAAATTGACTGATGCCAGTTCATCTTGTTTCTTTCTAAATTTTCTTGGTGGGCTTTCTTAGCTCTAGCTATGATGAAAATATAAAATGCCAAATATACATGAAGTGAGCACTTCTTGTCTTTCTGAAATACCCCCCAAAACAGCTACATTAATCTGTTCAGCTTGCCACCAAAAGGTAACAGGGCCAATGGGGCCTTGAAGGGGTAACAGTTTCGTTATTTAAGCAATGACAGCAAATTTAAAATGTTATCTGTGAAATGAAGATTAAGAAAATCAGTGTCATCACTAAGCGTGTCTCTAAGCGTCCTGCTTCAATCATCACCTCCACCCACCATCTTCCCCACTTGGGGACACACCCCTGTGTCCTAGAGTGTCTCTGACAGGCCCGTCTTCCCAAACAGCTTCCAAACCTCCCTTGTACCCCCTCCCAGTCCTCTCCCCACCCCTGGATTTACTTCCATCTCTAATCGCACAGAGCTATGACACAACTTGAGCCCCATACCAGTTTACTGCCTGCCTGTCTTCCTACCATCTTGACTCATCAGTGGATGGGCACCGTCTGATTTCGTGTTTTCTGTGCATACAGCCCACAGAAGATCTTCAATAGCATGCCAGAGCAGGACACCTGCCCTTGAGGTCTCTGGAAATTAGAAAGCAGAAATGAGATGGCACAGGATGCCGGCCCTTCCAGGCTGGGCTCGGCTGAGGCTAGCAGGAGGGCCCTGGGCGTTCATCTGCTTTGTCTGTGGCTTTCAATTCCCTGTCTCCAATATAGGGGATGGTGCTATGATTCAAACACTGGCAGCACATCAGAATTCCCAGGGCACTTACCATCTCTTCTAAGTCTGGGTCCTACCTCCAAACAGCCTGATCATTTTAACCTGGTGCAGAGCACACAGGCACAGCTATTTTTCAAAAGTGCCAAGGAATATCCAAATGTATTTCATAGTGTGAAAAACTACATTGTCAAAGAGATCTCCAAAGGCATTTTTTTTTCTCACATGGCCTCTAATATCTTATCCACAGCTACATTCTCCAAATGACTGTTACTGTGGACCAGGCCCCTATTCCACGCAACGTGCTCTCACATTTTATTTAATCTACACAAAAGTCCTGGGAGGCAAACAGTATTATTCAGTTTTGTAGTTGGAAATGAAGAAAAAACATAGAACCAAGTTTCAGGTGGGCCAAGATATGACTTGGGAATGATACCCATAGAGAACAGACCCGGCCTTGGACCCAGAATGCTTTGCGGTCCTTCTCCACCACAGCCTCTCCCTGTGGCCTCTCCTCTTCTCCAGACCTTCTGGGGATTCCGTACCTTCAGCTAGCAGCAGGATTCTGACAGTTACACACTATGTATGAATACCTCACTCTACATCAAACGGCCCGTACTTAGGCATCCTTTTGTTACAATAATGATTCTTTCTAGTTGAGATACATTTAAAAAAATCAACATTTTGATCTCTTGGCCTGCTTTGATGAGAAGCAAGCTGGAGTGTTAAAGTCAGAGATATTAACGTCCTGCTCACTGGGCAAACATGGGCCAGCATCGGAGGACCTGCTCCAACCCCACCGCAGCGTGAAGGAGAGAAGTCTATGCCAGAACCTTGGTTTAATACTCTTAGGGAGAAAATGAAGGAATCCCAGATAGCAGATAGAGACAAGAGCATATTTTTTTTTTCTTACTCTGCACCACTTTTGTCTTAATTCAAATATGAAGTAAAGGAAGAAAGCTAATACTCTGAAACCTGTATATCGAAAAGTTCTGTCACATCAAACTGCTCGTTTTGATTAAAATGCTGCAACTTCCCCTGCTGACAGAGAGGAGGGAGACAGACAGAGGGACAGCGAGCTGAGTCCTGCCAGAGCCGCACAGGTGGGCTGTGTCATGCCACGTGACATTCATCCCTCGCTGAGGAAGAAAGAGGACCCCGGCTGCGCAAGGCGGAACTGGTGCTAACACAGCTGCAAGCTGCAAACACGAGTCTGGCACGACTCAGCCTGACGCTCCGATAGTTTGCTTTGATGGCCTCTCTACTATCTTGTTTCCTGATGATGAAATCATAGTTTGTTCATCTAACTGAATAAAGAAAACACGACACCAAGCAAAATGCAAACTGTTTCCTTGTACTTTATGGAGGTTGTTTATTGACTCTGTGTTTATAATGTCCTTTCATATTCGCTTATTAAATATTTACATGTATTGCTCATGTATTTAGCTGCATAAGGATAAATTAATCCTATCTTGAATCTGAGTAACTCTGTTTGCTTTGTAAAGGCCTTTTGCTAAAGTAAAATGGAAAGCAGCCACCTCAAATGGGCTTCCTATTGCTGACTGTTCAGATGTCTGTGACGGACCCGCAGACCCGTGTCCCCAGGGTGCCCATGACAGACGCCACTCTGGAAGCCACATTTCAGGGATGTGTTCAGTCTGCAAGAATCTCTAATTTCCTGAGTAGCCTACAAAGTTAGAACAGATAGGAGGATAATGAACTAAATACCTGCAAGCTAAAAAGGGACCTGTAGGTGCCTCACTGGACTGGCCCGTGGAAATCCTCCATCCACCACTGTTAATGTAATAGCTGCAAATTAGTTTTCATGTTGTAGGCTAATTACAAATTGGTGTTCGTACTGGAGACAGATGTTTCCCAGTGAGGTCCTCTGGCACCTACCACTGATGTCACTCCAGGAAAGAAGCTAGGAAACACCTCAAAAGCCATGGGATCAGTCCCCTTCCAAACGACTGTAAGCCTTTCAAGAGAGAAATATCAAGTACAGACTCCACTGGGAAAATGTAACTGACAGTCCCCACATGCACTGTCCAGGTCCCTGCGTATTCCTAACAGCCGCACACTTCATGGGGTCACCTCCCACTGCCTTCTCTTTCCCAAATTCTCCCTTCTAAACACTGTCCCCCCCAGCTCCCATCAGTTATCTCCACCTTTGAGGAGCATGTATCCAGTTAATGTTCTTCCTGGGATATTCGAGAAATCCTGGGTTCTTATAAAGCTACAGGCACTGGAGTCCACCCCGGACATTCCGGTAGGAGAAGCTCAGCAGAGGCTGGAGACAGACCCACATCCACACCCACAACTGAACCTGAGATGGCATCAGCGCAACAGGTGGAGCTGCACTATGTTGTCAAGAAGCGGTGCCACACTCTAGTCATCACTCCTACCTTGTAACATACACAAAAGTCAACTCAGGGTAAACCATATCCCCAAATACAAGACGAAAACTATACAATTTCTAGAAGGAAATATAGGAGAAAAATCTCTCTGGCCTTGCATTAGACAAAGATTTCTCAGACACAACACCAAAACCTTTATCATAAACTAAAATATTGATGAGCAGATACCATCAAAATTAAGAATGTCTGCTCCTTGAAAGTTACTACTAAGAGAATAAAAAGGCAGGCTACAGACTGGGAGAAAATAGAAAGCAAAGCTCAAAGGACTTGTATCCAAAATATACAAAGAACTTTACAAATTCAACAATAAAAAGTAAACAACACTCCTTCCCAAATGGGCAAAGATTATAAGTTACCCCGCCAAAGAAGATATGGAGTAGAAAATATACAAATGAAATAGTAGCAAATTGGAAATTAAAACCACATTGAGATCAACAACTATTCACCTATGTGAATAGTTAAAATTAAAAAGATTGGTCATAGAACATGTTGGTAGGATGTAGAGTGGATACAAACACTTCACAGTGCTGGCAAAAATGTGACGTTATATTAACTTTGGAAAACATTTTAGCAGTTTCCTATCCTAACCTACGATCTAGCCATCCCATTTCTAGGTATTTAAAACATGTATACCCAGGCAAAGATTTGTCCACAAATGTTCTTAGAAGGCTTTACTTATAGCAGTCCCAAACCAGAAACAACTTAAATGTCTATCAACAGCTGAGTGGATAAACTGTGATATAGCCCTTAAATGGAATATTACATTATGACAAAAAGGAATGAATTACTGACGTACATGACAACACGAGCAGATCTTAGAATAGTTTTAAGTAGAAATAGGCAAACAAAAGAATTTATACTGATGTTTCTGTTCAAATAAAATTCTAAACTGCAAGTGATCTAGTAAGAAAGCAGATCAATTGCTGGAAACACAGAGTTAGGGTTGGAGGGAGAGAGAGTGTGAAGAGAAACTTGAGGATGGGAGTGTGTGCAAGATCTCAATGGTGCTGCTGCTGCTGCTGCTGCTGCTGCTGCTGCTAGGACGATGGCTGTGTGTGACTGCACTTAGCAAGCTGTACACTCCCCATATGTGAAATCAATTATGTAAAATTATACCTCAATAAAGCTGTAAATAAAGGAAAACCTCAGCAATAAAAATGTGACTTTATTAGCTCAATCATTCTGTGCATGGCTTTGGCGTCCTTTGCAGATTATTGGCAAGGAAATTATACTGAACCTATGTGACTTTCAAATACTATTTAATGGTCTGAAAGGCCAATAAGTACATTTGGAAGATATATACTAAATTTTAAAATAAGCAGAACCTGAAAGGGAAAGAATATTGAGGAAAAAAGAAAACATTCTAAGGAAAGGAAAGATAATGAAAACAAAGAACACATCAGTGGCAAATAAACTAGGATGCTTGGAATGAAGAGGAGGCAAGATCAAGCTAATAAATCTAAAAAGAGCATCTTAATCATCATAGACGTGGTAGAAAAAAATCATTGACCTAAGAGCCCACTGGACCCAATGGAAAGAGAGTTCACTTCAGGTGGAAGAAATGGCACATGCCAAGTCATGGGATGTGAAGGCTCATCACGTGCAGAGTTCACATATGGTCTTGGAAGGAGTAAGGCCGGCACGGAGGAGACTCTGAGGAAAGCAGGACCAGCTCACGAGTGAACTTCCATGTTGCCCTCAAGAGCTCAAGCATTGTCTAGTAAAGATGGACAGCAAGGTGGAGTGGGCCACCGTGCAATTAGAGGCCAAGAGTTCAAAAGAGAGCTGAGTAACTATGAGCGAGCTATTCAGCACCATCCCTACGTGAGCTATTGTGCTGACTCACTTGATTGGTCACTGCAATACTGTTAGAAAGTAAAGAGACAAGTGAACGATCTTGTGTACTGATATAGTATGAGGAAGGGAGAAGGGTGAGGTAAAAACAATGGTTAATTTCCATGTTCAGAAACTCAGATTTATGATCAAGATGAACCTTGAACCTTCCCTGAGGGATATTGTTTTAAGCAGGTATGAGCTAAATTAAGAAAGTTGATGAGGTGGAAAAAGCTGACCCTGAAAGCCTGGAGGGTGAAATTTCTTAGGAACTAGGCAGGAGGATTCCTAGGTTTCTTTGGGGACCTGTTTAGGAGGAACACACGGTCCTGGGAGCATGGTGCAGTAAGATGACACCTACAAACGTCCTCTGGGGAACAGGTTTCCCTACAGCACCAAGGAAACAGAGGTGAGTGGAGAGATGTTCACAGAGGGCCCAGTGATACTCCCAACAGTTAGTTCTGTGCTCTGTGTATACGCCAAGTCTTGGTTCCTTCATTTTTAAAATATAGATCGACTTAAGGCCATCTCTGCACTAATTCCAGGTGCACAGCAGAGAATCAAAAAAGCTGTTCTGAGTATCTTCCTGAAAGAATAAAGATATTACATTATAGTGATCCATGCTTACCAAATCTATAGCAGCACAAATCACAGTAACTAATCTAGGAAGTGGTCTTTATGTCTATCAACATATAAATGGATAAGGAAATATGATATTTACACCCAGTGGAATACTACTTTGCTATAAAGACAGACAAAGTTGAGTCATTTGGAGAAAAATAGATGTACCTTGAGACCTAATGTTAAGTAAAATAAATCAGATACACAAACTTAAACATCACATGGCTTCTCTTATATGAGAAACCCAAAATATAAATAAAGAACAACAAGAAAAGAATAATAGGATGTGGGGGGACAGATCATTCTCAGAGGGGAAGGGAATTAAGAGGTGGAAGGAGCAGAGAGAGATAAAAAGGACAGGAATTTTAGAAAAGAATTGGGATGTGTTATGTTCATGTACAAGCCCCTCACACAGAATATAAACACTACGTACTGCCCACAGGCACTAATAAACTAAAATGAAGTAAGAAAGGAAGATGAATCTTAGTTGTAAGATTATTGCACTCGCCACTCTGTCGCAGCAAGAAAGCTCACCGTGCCTGTCTGAGCTCAGGGACCCCTCCAGGAAATGAGGGGGATAAGGGGGGAGGGGACAAAACCAGCTCTAGAGCTTTGAAAGTGGTGCGGCCTGTGTTGTTGGCACACTGTACCTTATGGAAATCGTCCTTGCTACTTCTTGGCTATAGCTTCTTTCGGAGAACTACCGCCCTAGCGGAGCTCTGCTCCCGTCCTCACACCAGCCGTGTTGCCACACTGCCAGTACAACACGATTATAGTCCATAGGAACTCAGAGATGTCTGAAAAGTTCTAATCCAGTACTGTGCATTTTATCTGTTTCTTTGTTGGGTGACTCATGCCCATAGGAATGCTTGGACCATATTCTTGCTTTGCTAAACAAATTCTGAATTCTTTCTTCTCCCCTTCAGGTGGGTAGAGGAGATAAGATGAAGACAATGTGACTGGTACATTTCCATCTGCCCAGATGTTTTATTTTAGTGCAATTTAACAAACTCAGAACTGCAGGGCTGTGAATGGACCTGGGAGTATGTTCTGGAATGTGACCTGTGAATCAAATTAATTGAACATCAGTGTTTTTGAACTTCAATGAACACAGGAATCACTAGAAACATAGAGGAAAGTGAAGTTCCTAGATTATTCCAAAAGTCTCCAGTGTGGAAATTCTTGGGGATACCCAGAAACCTGGATCTTGATGAGTTCAACTCCCCATCAGTGCAGGTGAAAGGGCCCTTTAAATACTCTAGAAAACAAGGGTAACTTCAAGGCATCTCTGAAAACGGTCTGATGTCTCCTTACAAAAGAATTCCATTGTGGCAAACTAAAATCCAAGGAGCAGCACTATTAGAGACCTCTGCAGAATCCTAACTGAGTTCCTGCATAGGTATCCCCAAATCTTCATTCCAAACAGTTCACTATTTCACCTTACAAAGGGGGGAGATTTAAAAACAACAGTTCCAACCACTCAGGCCATTTTCCAATAAGTGAAACAGAAGAGCAAGCACACACATGTGAACACACACACATACATACTACTGAAAACCAAAAATATTTGTAAAATATTTGCAAAAGCTATAAAATAAAAGGAGGGTTAAGTTGCCAGAGGGGAACAAGAATTAATTTCGAAAGACACTGGCAAATGGGAGTTTCAGGATCAACTAACACTGAAATTTTACAACACGCCAAGCAATCTGACTGGAACTTTCAAATATATTATCTTAACCCACCAATAAGAGTACAGGGAGTTATTCATAGGCCTTCTTCACAGACAAAGAAATGAAAGGAGAGACTAAAATAATTTGCCAAATGTTGCACAGGAGGGAGGCTGGATCTGACCGGGGTTGGCTGAACTCAGTACTCCTTACATTTTACTATACTTCCCCAAGTGTAAATGTTTCTATACACTTCACTTCAATGGCAAATGATGACAGCGAATGTTCACTGGCACTTTACCAAGAACCACACTCTCTCGTGGACATTTCAAATGGATTATTTTATTGTATGCTCATGATCCACAAAGTAGATAAAATCATCTTTAATCTCTAGCAAGAAATCCAAGATCAGGAAAGATTAAATAATAATAATATGTACCATGAACAGATCCATACAACCATACTAGAGATTTAAAATAGGCCTCGTTTCCTGATATGATTCTGATACAATCTTGATTGCTTTTAGTACAATTTGAAGACTGTGTTGAGAACTTCTTATTGAAAAAGTGTGGTTTCCTCCACTTTTTTTAAAGAGAGAGGTGAGGTACAGTGTTGTGACACTGTTCTTTCAGATTTCATATCAGCAGTGAGCTGAAGAATATTTTATTTTCCTTTAAGATTCTCTAAGTAAAGGATGTAGAAGAACTAGCTGAAGCTGAACTACACGAAAGTGCTAAACTTCCTAAATTTCAGTGTCATCTGAAGGGGTCACTATTAACCACTAGGTTGATCAGCACCATCATTCATGATTCAGCTCAGGATTTATCTCTTGGTGCCATAAGCCACTGGCATAGAAAGTTTTGTAGATGGAAATAAACTTAGGCTGAAGGTGGCTGTAGGAAATATAAGCTGAGTAATAAAAAGATAGTTTCTGGGAAGTAGCTGTAGAGGAAAATCTAGTATTGCTTTCTAATTTGTACGTACTTTTGTATTCCTTAAGTGCTAAGTACTTTCAAATACTGAACATCATTTTTGGAGGACTTGTCTAGCAGTCTTAAGAGTCTAGTTCACCACACCTTGCTTGGGGCTGGCCATTGGGCACACATTAACTCCCTACCACACCCGTGGGATTGATTTAGGATCACTGGGCTGGATTTTCCCCAACCTCTACCCAACTAGACTTTTCACTTCCTGTAAAAGAGATTTCCACAGCTAGGTACTGAATTATTACCAGATCTGTAGCCATAGAGTTTAAATTTCCTTTAAAAAAAATCCGAGACCTCCTAGAATTGTATAAAAATCCCTTTCTCTTCTGACTTGGACAGACCACCCAAAGATCTCTCCCTCCTTGAGATACCAATGGCATATTACAAACTAACATCTGCTTATTGATTTCAGTTCAGCAAACTCATACTGTGTTGACCCCCATGAGCTTTAGAAACAGGTATGCTCACTATTATTGAGCCAGTTTTATACAGAATGAAGTGGCTGATCCCTAACTGTACGGCTACCATGTAGAACACAGTTAGCCCCAATGATACAATGGCAGGCAAAGGAGGGAAGTGTTTTATTGATACTGTGTCTTCTCACTCTGAGATTAAGCTTTTATTTATCACATTCAGTCTTCATGTAGCTAGCGAGTACATACAATTTCTAGAGTGCATTTACTATAGGACTGCTATCTTCTGAAACTAAAATTATAAAATCAACACGAAACTAAGAAGCACCTAAGCTTTAAAATAACAAAGTTACTTATGATACTAAAGTATTTCTTAAATCTTCTGCACCAAACCAAGGACTTTTCTGAATCCAAATGTCCTTAAGCTTGTACTCTGAAGACTTCAGTTACATCAACCAAAGTAAACAAAGCTGTAACCTCCCTGACTATAATATATCCAATCTGAGGTAATGATAAACTATGACTAAGGGTAATCTAATCTACATGAAACCTTGGGAAAGAAAATCAAAGGCAGTAAGGGATTGTGATTCTAGAGTTAAGGGAAACAAACAAGGGAAGTCCGTTTTGCCAAGAGACTTTCTAGATCCCAGTATGTGGTAAGGAGACCAAAGCAGAAGGGAATGGTGTCGCTGCGTTGATGAAATAGAGATCAGAGCCCACAGGGGCTGGAGGGGCTCCACTGGGAGGGGAAATAAAGTGCCTAGGGAGGGGAAATAAAGCTCAGATACTGTGTGGGGTCTCTGTGAGGCTTTGAATGAATGCTACGATGGGAGGCCATAACAAAAGACTCTGGGAGACCCGGAAAAGAAAAAGTATCATGTAATTTGTCTGCTAAATAATTCCCAGAACTCATACAGGGTTGGGAGACATCTGAGCTTTGACCAGAGTGGAAGCCTTTATTAAACCCTTCAGGTATTGAGTATAAACCCCAGAAAGACCTCAAGTTAATAACAAAGACAAGCTAGTTGTGAGAAAGCTTGAAAGTAAGATTTGGGAGAATTAAGCTGAAGGTCAAATGGCCTAACTGTCAGCCAAGAAACCAACATGTCAACAGTAAAACAGTGCCGGTGTCCAGCATGCAGCCAAAAATTAATAGAAGGAAAGAAAAGCATAAATAGAAAAATCAGTCAACAGACACAGATCCAGAAATTACAGGGATGTCAAAATTAACAGAAAAGAGTGCCGGGCGTGGTGGCTCACGCCTGTCATCCCAGCACTCGGGAGGCAGAGACAGGAGGATTGCTGAGTTCGAGGCTTGCCTGGGCTCCACAGTGAGCTCAGGGCCGGCCCGAACTACAAAGCGAGACCCTGACTCAAAAAAACAAAACAACAATAACAACAACAAAAAAAAATTAACAGAAAAGGACATTAAAACAAGTATTAAAATACAGTAACAAATTAGCAGGAAAGGAAACATAGAATGAGGAGGGAAATCTAAGATATACAAAAGAATTCACAGAATTTCTAGAATTTAAAAACATAACATCTGAGGAGATGATGCACAACTGATTATCGGTGAGCTCCGGGGCACCAAAACTTTCTAGCATGAAGAGGAGACAGGACAAGTGAAAAAACCCTGGCGACTTTGAGATAATGTCAAATGATTTAATATATACCTAACTGGGAACAGGAAGTAGATGCAAAAATGTGTTTGAAAAATAATATCAACATATTTCCAAACTTGACAACCATAAACTAGCAGATGCCCAAATTCAATAAGCCTCAAACAATTAGGACAAAACAACCACACAACAAATGAAACTCTGAAAAATCAGTAAAAAGAGATGACCTCAAAAGAATTAAAAAATTATGTCCGCATAAAAAAGTTATATCCATTTAAAAAAAAGGTAAGAATGTCGTCAGAAATGGAGCAAGCCAGTCAGAAGGACAGGACAGTTTTCTTGAAAACAAAACAAAACAAAGCTGTTAAATTACCATTCTATATCCAGAAAAAAAATTATCAAAACACTGAAGACAATTATTCACATTTGTAAACAAAGAGAAACTAAGAAAATTCACCACCAGTTGACCTATGTTATAAGAAATGTTAACATTTTTAAAGGTAAAGAAAATGATTACAAATGAAATAGGGGGTATGCCCCAAAAGAAGGCTAGGATGTGAGCAATTGTAAAATAATTTTTTCTCATTAAAAAACTTGATACCAATGATAACTGAATTTTAAAAACAATAGTAAAAATACTTTGTGGGGCATATAAGAATAAAAGTGAGCTACAAAACAATAGTAGAATAAACTTGATGAGGAACAGAAGAAATGACAAGGTTATTGCCTTACATACAAAGGTGTATGATTCTGAGTGGTCCCTTGTGACAAAGATGCATAGTGCAGACACAAAGCGTTCACTTGTAAAAATAAAAATACAGTATCAAAATTTATCCATTCATCCAGAAGGTCAGCAAAAGGAAGTTTCCCAGATCAGAAGGGACACAGAAAATCCACATCAAGATTGGACACTGACACTTAATCATATCAATAATACATTAAATTTGAAAACAACAACAAAAATGAAATACACACACACACAAAGGACACACAAGAGGAGTACTTTTCTTACAGTTCTCGTTGTATAAAATTCTACAACAGGCAAAATTAATAAAACAGATTAGAAATGCCAGGAGCCAAAGGTTTTAGCTTCAGAGAAATTAGAGATCTTTTTTTTTTTTTTTTTTTTTTTTTTTTTTTTTTTTTTTTTTTTTTTTTTTTTTTTTTTTTTTTGAGACAGGGTCTCGCTTTGTAGTTCAGGCTGGGCCTGAGCTCACTGTGTAGCCCAGGCAAGCCTCAACCCAGCAGTCCTCCTGCCTCTGCCTCCCAAGTGCTGGGATTACAGGCATGAGCCACCATGCCTGGCACTGTGGTATGTGGTATTGATGGCTGGTGGGCATGAGTCACCACACCCAGCATTGTATGAGGTTACTGGGATCGAACTCAGGGCTTTGCGCTTATGAGGCAGGTGCTGGAACCACTGAGCTAAATCTCAGCCCATAAGAGATCTTTTTAAGGGTACAGAAATACTTCTTAAATCCTGATGTAGGTGGTAGTTACATGGGTGTAGATACTGGGTACTTAAACACCTATGTTTTAGTCTGTATGAATTACACTTCAGTAAAGTCATTAAAATGTTTTTTTTTAAAGACCTGCAGTGGTAAAACCGAGATTTGAACCCAAGCGCTTTGACAATTCCTTTCACTCTTATTGACTTATTATGCAACTTCTTGTCAGATCTGAAAAACGAGGTTCCTTTTACTACTGAGTAATATACTGAATATAATGAATAACTTTCCTCTACAACATACTGTGACTTAAGACAAAGATGCTTAGTTTTTAGAAGAAAACATTTAAAGGCTAGAAACGGTTCTCCAAAAAACAGAGGTTTCTCTGAAACCTCTATGATGGCATCAGGAACAGTACAGGACAAATAACGGAAGCGAGGTGTGTCATGCTCTAACTGAGCAGTCCCTGTGGTGAACTGGTTCCCTCGAGGAAAGCCGGACACAGCACGACCCCAATCGAGCT
The DNA here is from genome assembly GCA_004025085.1 of Thryonomys swinderianus. Classification (NCBI taxonomy): domain Eukaryota; kingdom Metazoa; phylum Chordata; class Mammalia; order Rodentia; family Thryonomyidae; genus Thryonomys; species Thryonomys swinderianus. The sequence goes on along the minus strand of PVIC010009126.1, from coordinate 11,194 downwards.
CCCGCTGAGAGTTTTTTGGGGGGGGGAAAGGAACGTGGCTCAGAAAATCAACTTGAAATTTCATGCAAAAGATGAAAAGGGCACAGTAAACCAAAAGATTTTGGAAATCCAAATATAAGCATTTTTATCTATCATACCACAAAGGATGTTAGACCTAGCAATCAAAGCAGTCTGGTAATAATGAAATAGCAGATAAATAAATAAAGTAAGATAAAACTGATGAGTCCTAAAGCAGAAACATGAATATATGGAAATTTATCAAATCATGTTACATTATATGCAAATGAGTTACAAAGGAATACATTACTTAGTAAATGATACTAAAGTAACTGGACACTAATTTATTGAAATAATTGACTTAGCCTTCACATTCCATTAAACATTTAAATAAATTCCAATAAGATTAAAGATTTAAACCAAAACAAAATCATGAAATAAAATAGGTATAATAGTAAAGAGATTTCTAAAATGATGCCAGGAAAATCAGAAACCATCAACAGAAAGACTAGATAAGGTTATAACTACACACAAGTTTAAAACCTGTGCATAGACAGGCCGGAGGGTTAGCTCAGTGGTTCCGGCGCCTGCCTCTCAAGCGCAAGGACCTGAGTTCGATCCCCGGTAACCACATATGATGCTGGGCGTGGAGACACGCCCACCAACAATCAACACCGCATACCACAATGCCGGATGTGGTGGCTCATGCCTGTAATCCCAGCACTCAGGAGGCAGAGACAGGAGGATTGCTGAGTTCGCGGTGGCTTGCCTGGGCACCATAGTGAGCTCAGGGCCAGCCTGAACTACAAAGCAAGACCCTGTCTCAAAAGCAAACCAAAAAAAAAAAAAAAAAAAAAAAAAAAAAAAAAAAAAAAAAAAAAAAAAAAAAAAAAAGCAAAGAATAAACTGATAATGATATTTAGAAATTTAACAACAAACTTAAGGTTGATGTAATTAACATATAAAGAGCCCTTATAGATGAAACATCATCACTCCAATGCATTCTTAACATGTTAAAATATAAATATCCTTTTATTTTGTAGTTCCATTTATAGAAACATGTCTAACAATACAATTTCCTTAGATCCCCAAAAGTTTTTATTTCAGTAGCCTCTGTAGTGGGCAGGAAGAAAGAAAGAGAGAGAAAGCGAGGGAGGGAGGAAGGAAGGAAGGAAGGAAGGAAGAATGGAAGGAAGGAAAGAAAGAAAGAAAGAAAGAAAGAAAGAAAGAAAGAAAGAAAGAAAGAAAGAAAGAAAGAAAGAAAGAAAGAAAGAAAGAAAGAAAGAGAGAGAGAAAGAAAGAAAGAAAAGAAAGAAAGAAAGAAAGAAAGAAAGAAAGAAAGAAAGAGAAAGAAAGAAAGAGAAAGGAAGGAAGGAAGGAGGGAAGGAGGGAGGGAAGGAAGGAAGACAGGAAAGAAGGAAGGAAGAGGAGGAAAGAAAGAAGGAAGGAAGACTGTGTAGACTGTAGATTCCTTCACCCAACAGTGCTGTCATCCGGGAGGCTCTGCTCAAAACAATCCATCAAGCTCTTTTATCACCACTCCAAGGCATATCGGAGCACAATTTATAACTTGTCCCAAGCAGACTTGTGAGTCTGTGTCAGGGACTTGTAGACTGATGTCCACTTTGGCATGACCTATGAGCTAAAAACAATATTGCTATGTCTAAATGGGTGGAAAAGGAAAAAGAGTAACACTTTTTGATTTGTAAACACTACCCTCAATTCCAATTGTCTATCGACAGAGTTTCAGTGGCGCACGGCCGCGTTCAGTTTGTGTTACCTAGGACTGGCTGGCACTGCCAGGCCCCGGGCGACAGACAGCAACAGAGGCCACAGCACCTGGCAAATCCCCACCATCTCCTGCTGGGCTGCTGGCCATGAGCTCACTGGCCTGCTCTACTGCCCCTTATGGCTGCTGGGCATAGGTAGCGCCACCCGCCTCTGTAGGGCCTGGGAAAACCACATGAAGGAACATGGAGACCTGCCCTCCTCTCTGCGGAGGCTGCTTTAGAGTTCAAGCTTCTTCCCTCGCTTTTGGATATCTATCCTTGACTCAAAGAAGTCGTCCAGAACCCCAGTCCTGCAGCAGTTTCTACAGCGACGGCACGGTAGAAATCCCCAGGGATCTGCTGGTCTTCAAAGGTTAACGCGGGCTCGGCTTTCACGTTCTCCGGTTCCACTCTGAGACCCCTGATCGCCCACGGGGTTCTGCACTCCCTGCCCCGCCAAAGTGTAGCAGAGGGGACAATTTTCTGCATTCTCCTTGGCAGGACTGTCCAGCCCTGGCTCCCCGGTGCCTACCTCCGTGGAGCCCGTGAACGCAATCTTGTCTATGCCAATGTGAGAGGCAATCGCCGCGCCAGCGGTTGGCCCATATCCTGGCAGTATGTTGATCACTCCAGGTGGAAAGCCAGCCTGAAAGAAACCCAGCAGAACAGGAGGCGATTTCCTTGCGGAGCGCACGGACACGCCCCGTCAGATGGCCGGGCGCGCACGGGGCTCACGGGGAAGGGCATCGGGGCTCCCGGATCGCCCGTCCTACCTCCTTGATCAGGGCTCCCATGTAGAGCGCGCTGAGCGGCGTCTGCTCGGCCGGCTTGATCACCACGGTGTTCCCGCAGCACAGGGCCGGCGCGATCTTCCAGGTGAACATCAGCAGCGGGAAGTTCCACTGCGAGAGCAAACGCGGGTCCACAGAGGGGAAGACACCCTGCACTGCTTTGTGTTTAAACTGTGATTTCTCAGACCCACCCTCAACACAGAGCTCGCTGACCGCAAAGGATAGATGGTTAGATTTCTAATGACTCTTAAAAATATAAAGGCATTGAGCCAGGCGTGGTGGCTCACGCCTGTCATCCCAGCACTCAGGAGGCAGAGGCAGGAGGATTGCTGAGTTTGAGGCTTGCCTGGACTACATAGTGAGCTCAGAGCCAGCCTGAACTACAAAGTGAGACCCTGTCTCAAAAAAGGAGGAAAAAAATATATAAAGGCATTGGTTTAAAAAAAAATCTCTCCTTTCTCTGTGTACAACACATTGTTTTAGGTTAACAACCCACCCAAAGAAATCTCATGATAAAAAGGGAAGTTTTGTTTTCCTTTTGCATTGTCTTGGTTTTTCATTACTGTTGCTTTCTGCTATTTCTCCAATAAGTTCTTGTGTGTTAAATTTTTTTTTCTGGAATTTGGGCTTTTTACAGCAGGATTTTTCCTGTTTGGTATGAAGCCTGTTCAACTGTGGAAGAATTAAGAAGGAACATTCCAACTGTACATTATATTTACTTCATTGTGTACTTCAAGGCACTGTAGCACCTTTTCTTACATATCCAGCCACAAGACACGCACTCCAAAAACTAGCTACAGAGGAGTATGCAAAATTTTTAATCTGCCTCCTTCCTCCTGCAAAAAAGGCTAAAGAAACTAAAATATATTTGTGTGAGCGTATGAATTTAGGGCCTAAAAGGGTTTAAGCAGACTTGAGAAGATCTCGAGTTTGCCTTGTCATAAGCTCAGGAACGAGGCTCCTCCCTATCAGGTGTCATTGATAATTTCATAGGAAGGGAGCCAGCCATCCCGGTCCCCGCGCGCAGGGTTTCAGCCTGACGCGTCTCAGCTGCCAGCCCCGGGGTTCCCACTGGCTCTGGGAAGCCTGCAAAAATATACAAGTGTCTTGCCTTCACCAAACACCCAATTTCTTTTCCCTTTGGTTGTTTATAAACTCGGGAGTCCTCGGTGATGTTTTAGTTCCATCTGTGGTATATAAATCTCGGAGAGCAGTAATCGAGCCAGAGCCGGCTGACAAGCAACCTTCACCCTCTCAGAGGAGCTTCAGCTCCACGCCTGGAAAAGGGCAGGAGCAGGTCTGGGTGCCACCGAGGTGACAGAACTGAGCCTGTGGAGACCCAGCCTGCTTCCCCCCAGCAGAAGAACTCCAACAACCAAACTTCTCATTTCCCTTTCCAATTTCTAAAAAGTTTTCTGGTAGCCTAGGGCCTACTAATCATTTGAATAAATATCGATAACTCCCCCCAGATCTTTAGTTCCCAAGCCAAAGATTATCTTCAGAAAAGAGCGATGTTGTCTCTACTGCAAGAGTTCCATGTGGGTATCTCCTTGAAATCTCCACCGGAACTACGAGCTCACACAGCCAGAGATTCTCTGAGGTATTATATTGTGCCAAGGGTGTGTATGAGGGAGAGACCAAAGGACAGTGTCTCATGTTCCAATCCAAACACTAGGCATGACATCTATTTCCCTTTACAAGGCAGACAACAGCCCGGCATGGTTTCAATTATGACCGTGACGTTAATTGTACTGCTGTGTCTTCTGTAGTGTCTTCTATCAAGAAACCTTGTGAAAAGAAATAGTGGGAAAGAGTAGGATTGAAAGGCCATATAAAATAATACGCCTGCAAAGATGGTGAGTCACGGTTATAAAAAATAAACAAGCAAATATAACAAAGCATCAGCTTTCCATAAGCAGAAGAGCTGTCCATAATCAAAGGCAGGTTATTAATACACTGGGCTCTGCTTTGCTTATTTGAACCGGGAGAATTCCATGACAGAAGAACTCAACTCCTAGTAACGGAGCTGAAACGCTGTCCCCCTGTTCAAATAAGCACGTATAGGGTGGCTGTTAATGATATGTCAACAACACGAGCTCCGTTTTCTTCTCGTCCTTAGTAATGGAGAACACCCACCACCGGGGACCCTGTGTCTTGTGCCTTCGGAAGAACCAGGTCAAAGCCAAACAAGCCTGAGGCACGCGAGGTTGGCTCACTCACCGGGATGATCTGTCCACACACCCCAATGGGCTCATGTCTAGTGAAGGTAAAATAGTCTCCATCTGAAAGAAAAGACCAGTCACTTCCAGGAAGTTCAGATTAGAAGGTGGAGGGGGAAAACGCAGAGGGAGAACCAAAAAACAGAAATGAAATTTTTAAAAATCCTAATCAACCGAATCTGGTAGGAAGACTGCCACCTGGCCTTGGGGCGCCTCTGGAGGGAGGCCCTGCACCCCCAGAGTTTCAGGGAAGGACCTCAACTGTAAAAAGAAGGACAAGTCTGTGATACTGGAAGAAGGGGGGAGGGTTAAAATCTAAACTGTTTGCTGAATGTTAAAATGACATAGTGGGAAAGTCACTCAACACAAAAACTGAAGCACCTCTGCTTTTAAATAACTTTCTAAGCATTTAAAAAATAGTAGAGAAAATGGTATCGGGTAAATTTTAAATGCTGATCACCTGGCAAAAGAGGAGTGAAAATTCAGTGCAACCCCTGACTCACACTAGCTGTGCGAACACACTTCCTGGGAACTGAACAATCCAGACGGGCCTGGAGATACTTAAGAAAGGGAAAATTCACTTTACAGAAGGTTCTCAGGTAGGCTCAGAGAGGAGCACATCTTATTCCCTGGGGTAAAGGAAAGAGAATTCAGGACAAAAAGAATAACTGATTTTCATATTAGTGCAACAGGTAACTGGAGTACACAACCAGGAAATCCAGAAAGAATTTCATTGCTTTTATCTGAGTCATTTTAAATAGACTAATTAATTACATGGACCATTTCAACTTTTAGCATACGGCTTTTTTTTTTTTTTGAGACAGTGTTTCGCTTTGCAGTTCAGGCTGGCCCTGAGTTCACTATGGAGCCCAGGCAAGCCTCGAACTGAGCAATCCTCCTGTCTCTGCCTCCCGAGTGCTGGGATGACAGGCATGAGCCACCACGCCCGGCAATGTGGTATGGGGTATTGATGGCTGGTGGGCATGAGTCTCCATGCCCAGCATTGTATGTGGTTACAGGGGATCAAACTCAGGACTTTGTGCTTGTAAGGCAGGTGCCGGAACCACTGAGCTAAATCTCCGGCCCTATATGGTTTTTCATTTCTAGAACTGTGTGAAGTCTTTGTTTATTCTGTGGGGACTTCCCTAAAGTTGTTTTCTCTCTCAATAGCAGCCCTTGTGTGTGTGTGTGGGGGGGGGGGGCAGCTCAGTGCGCATTGCCTGCCTTGCATGTAGGAGACTCTGGGTTTGATCCCGTGCACCACAATTAAAAAAAAGAAAACAAAATCACAGCCCCCAAGGAAAGTGTGTGGGCTGGAGGAAAGAATGGAAGTACCACCAACTAGGTCATTTAATCATGCATCCGAACACACCTACATCACTAATATTTATCATCCAGAGTTGCTTTAACTAAATTCAGAATTATACAATTTCAAGTCATTCAAGTCCCCTCCCTCCCTCTCTCTCTCTCTCTCGCTCTCTCTCTAGATTTCTGATCTCTAGGCCTCTCGCCCAAGTTAAGTGTTGCCTGTTGCTGCTGTGTCATTGAAAAGAACTTTTATTCACATACAAGTATATGTCTCACCCTTTGTCAAGTGAGTTCATGTTATGCAGTCTTTCATGTTTTATCCCCTCACTTTTCCATAGGAACAAACACATCTTTTGCATGGCTGCATGCTACTCCACAGGCTTAGTAAGTCATTGTATTATAATCCACTTTTCACCTTTTATGTTAATAATGCTCTCTCTATGTAGCAGGATAACATTCAAGATCATTTCCTTTGTTTCTCCAGCTTCATGCTGTAAGTTCAAAAGCCTGATATAAGACTAGTCTCCACCTTAACTGAAATACTTAGTTCCAAGCTGTGACAACTTGATATCTTCTCGTGAATTAACATTCACACAGAGAATTTAGGCTTGGCAAGAGAAAATTATTTTTGAAGAGGATGTCAGAAAAATTATCCAAATTTCATATTCTGAGTCAACAGTGTAGAATGTAAATATTGTGGGAAAAAATTAAAACAGAAAATAGCGAAACAGATATACTACACCATGCATGGAAGACTTTTTTATCAATCTCTTTTCCCTTTTCACTTAAGAAAGTTGTTATGGCGGAGATCTAAAATGTGTCCCCAGAGTTTTGTGCTCAGAGGTGGGTCCTGAAGGGAGCAGGTCGCTATGGGTGTATTCTTGTCTCTGCTGGTCCCTCCTCTCTCCCTCCCTGCTGGCAATGGCTGAGAAACTCTGCCATGGCCACTTCTGCTTTGGATCCAGCTGAGCATGGACTGAATCCTCTGAAACCACGAGCCAGAATAACCGTCTGCTCCTTAAATTGCAGGTTTCAGGTAATTTATTCCAGCAATAAAGAATGACTACTACAAAAACAAAAACTTAAAGGCCAATAGAAATTGCTCACTAAGACATAGCCAGAGACAACTTTTATGACGTGTTTTTACACCTCTGTGTTTTCAGTGACCAAAGAATAGCTTTTACCTCACAAAGAATATAAAAATCTTACCAGGAAATACTCCTTATACTATAAATTTGGTTGAACTGTGGATTAAATTTTACTGAGTTTGTGTGCTCTGGGACATTTCCGAAACTGTACTTAGAGAAGTCTTTGTAACTAGAGGTGATAACAGGATGAGCCTTGCTGGGGATTTAGCTCAGTGGTTCTGGCACCCTGCCTCACTAGTTAGATCCCTGGTACAAAAAACAAACAAACAAACAAAAAACCCCACAAAAAACGAACAAACAAAAATCCAGTATGAGCCTCCTCCACAGCTGTGAAATACTGGGCCACTATACAAGAGACACAGCAATATTTATGATGCACTTAAAATTTCCATAATTTCTTCAAGGTAAGCATCACTTCTAAAGACAGACATTACAGTTCCTTGAAAGAAATAACATGATTTTTATTCTTACATCTGGCCGTGGTGTGTTCGATGCACACACTACTGGAAATGTGGTTAAGAATTCATATATGCAATAAAATCAGGAAAAAATCATACAGGAGATATTAAAGACTACGTGTGCCAAAATGCACTGGACATCGGGGAGAATATCAGACAGTTCATAATTATAATACTAAGAGTATTTCAAGAACTGTAGCAAGTTACATATACATATTAACAGTACAAATGGGGTTATTCACTGACATAAAAACCCGTAGCCTAATTCCCTGAATAAGAGATCATCTCCCCCCCCCCATCTTCTTCCTGAAGTACTTTTTGAGGAGCTATCATCCCTTCTGATGAGTCTAGCACTAAACAACAAGACCAGTTCCAAAGAACTATTCCACTATGTGCCCTCACACGTCCCTGTGCAAGCTGACACTCTACAGACCTCTCTGAACATTTTACAGCTGCAGCAATAAATCCCATACAAAGCCCATTTGTACAATGAAACTTCACCTGCGCCTGCGGTGATGCTCACACTGTTCTTCCCAGGAGTCTGTCAGACAGATGCTAAGAAGTCAGATTGCACATCCCTGAGCCTGTCATGAAGATGTCTTACCCCTAACGCTATTCCACTGCACACCCTTTAAAAGGTCAATTTACTTCTATGGACTTGGCTTCTCTGTCTATAAAATGAAGAGACTGGCCCTAGGGATCCCTGTTCAACCGCAGCCTCTCACGGAGGCTCCTTGTGGGGCTGACTTCACGACCTCGGTCACCACCGATTTAGATCCCGCTGAGGACAGGCCGGTACTCTCGGGCGGGCGGAGCAACAGCGTCTCACCGTCACTGGGCGCGGCACGACCCCGGCTTTCATCCTGTGGCTTCCCAGCTGACAGCACTGACCTCAGCCAGGAGGACCGAAGGGAAACAAACCTTAGGATCCCAGTTAATACCTGTACCTTTCTGCCCTACTCTTTAGTGTAACTAGAAAAAGCCAAAAGAAACATAAACAAACATATGCCTGCATAATCTGTAAACTTCTCCATGTGCTACTATGTCATAAAACCATTTTTAAGATCAACATTCAGCTTAAAGTATGAGCTGCATTTTCTCTATGTGCCACAGAAACAATAAAATCAGCACCTGTTGCACAGGAAAAATCTAAGGTAACACCGGTCCACTAACTCCCATGTCTCCCTCAGTAAACTGAAAACAAGCTCTGATTCTTCCTCCGTTGCAAAGAGGTTATGGAGAAGGGAGGGGGGCAGATCTTACATAAGTCAAAATTAATCAAAACGGGGAGCATATTTCTCACCAGGGCTGCCGTGAGATTGGAGATAATGCATGAGCACCAAGAACATGCTCAGTAAGTCCTCATAAGGATTGTTCTTTGCCATCATAAATAGGAGAGGGTAGAAGGGTCAGGGCCTACATGTGTGGCCAGAGAGACTGCTGCACGGCATGAATAACAGCCAGCGCTATGCAGGGAAGGACAAGCGTGCTTCCTACAATGCCGCTGTGACGAGAGCAGCCGCGCATTTAAAGCCAGCCTGTGCCGCCCCACCTGACTAGACTTCCAGCAGCACGCTGGCCCTTCCCCTCAGGCGCTCAGGGCGTTGTCCACCTCACCTGCCTGTCATAACAGGGAGACAGATCTTGGTCGCATGGGAAGGGCACTTCTCCCTCTCCGGGAGGACTTCGCGCTCGGGCACTGAACGCCACGCTTAGCCTCTGAATGGGCCACTCTGAACCACAATTTGAACATCTTAGCTATTCACCTTCATATCCCCCGTGCCCGACACAGGGTCAGAAAAATAGCAGGTGCTCAAAAAATCTGGGTGATGGGCCGGAGGGTTGGCTCAGTGGTTCCGGCGCCTGCCTCGCAAGCGCAAGGTCCTGAGTTCGATCCCCGGTAACCACATACAATGCTGGGCGTGGAGACTCATGCCCACCAGCAATCAATACCACATACCACAGGGCCGGGCGTGGTGGCTCACGCCTGTCATCCCAGCACTCGGGAGGCAGAGGCAGGAGGATTGCTGAGTTCAAGGCTTGCCTGGGCTCCATAGTGAGCTGAGGGCCAGCCTGAACTACAAAGCGAGACCCTGTCTCAAAAAAAAAAAAAATCTGTGTGATGAATGAAGAAATGAACAATGCATGGGCAGGACGCTGAAGGCAAGGCTGGTAAAGGAGGTCATGGGATTTTCCCAGACTCGTCCCTGCCCACTGTTCCTCGGCATCCCCGGCCCCTCCCCCAGCATTGGTAGCTAACAGACATGCGCACCTGCTCCTCAGCTGACTGACGCACTGATTTAAGTGGCTCATCCATACACTTACGTGTAGACCATCGACCTACAGAAACAGTGAGACTACCAGAGGAGTATCATTTGTTTGGCCCTTTGCTTGGTTAAGCTGGTAGAAGTATCTCAGGTCTCTATTATTTGTGATTGTAGCTTGTGTCTCACGGGAAAAATGTGTTTCTATTTGGAAACTCACATTTCCCCTTTCGGAATCCTCCAATTTCACGTACCTACAGGAATGGTCATTCCATGAATTTTATCAGCCCAGCCGGCGTAATACCGAAGGGTTTTGATGACACCCTGCAAATCCACATAAAAAGCTTGGAGGAATGGTTTGCCACCATTTAGCGACTCCATGGTCTGTAGAGAAAGATATGGAGAGGAATTAAACACCAAGAACTTTCCAGCAATCCACTACTTTCTGGAGCAAAAAAAAAAAAGGAAGTGAGAGAATATAAATGGATGTGACTGTGGTGAGGTATACTTGTTGCATTTTGATTTCCAAATAAAGGGTTCTTGAAGACTGTGAGTTTGGCTTAATTCTTAGTAAAAACAATATGGAACTCTGCGTGTGTGTGTGTGTGTGTGTGTGTGAGAGAGAGAGAGAGAGAGAGAGAGAGAGAGAGAGAGAGAGAGCGAGAGAGAACTTTGCACCTGTGTATTTCTAGGAGCCGCCATCCAAGTACAGAAACACAACAAATGATAAAGAAATGTTCTGCTTGTCAAACTGGCTTTTGCTATATTAATGGTCATAGCTGAATGGAGATTTTCCTAATCTCCACTAGTCATTTAAATCCATAAAGGCAAGAGAAGACATAGGCTCTTTATGCAATTAGAAAGTATATCAAATGTCTCCACAGCCTCCAGGACCCCTGCCGAGAGAGGGAACATTCAAGTGCACTTTGAGTTTATTTATTACCACCAAATAAACAAGATCTCCTCTAAGGAAGGAAGTCTTGACTCTAACGAGTTAAAGGTCAGCTCTTGTAAACATTTATGTTAACGACCATTATCTATTAAGTATGAAGTATCTGGTCCATTTAATAAAAAGAACAATATTAAACAGCTTTACATTACAAACATGGTGTTAATGGCATGCTCCTAACCTGATTAAATCTATAACCAAAATCGTGACAAATGAGTACAATGAAATGATGGTACTTTCATTGGAGGCATGCTAAAGGTATTACCATGAAACAAAAGACCGCATATATAT
>PVIC010009125.1:0-46362 GCA_004025085.1 Thryonomys swinderianus | reverse complement strand
AGTTCAGGCTGGCTCTGAGCTCACTATGTAGCCCAGGCAAGCCACCACAAACTCAGCAATCCTCCTGTCTCTGCCTCCCAAGTGCTGGGATTACAGGCGTGAGCCACCACGCCCGGCATTGTGGTTTGTGCTATTGATTGCTGGTGGGCGTGAGTCACCACGCCCAGCATTCTATGTGGTTTCCGGGATCAAACTCAGGACCTTGCGCTTGCGAGGCAGGCGCTGGAACCACTGAGCTAAATCTCCGGCCCTTGGGGGAATTTTTAAAGCACACATTCTAAACCCAAATAACCTGAAAGAAACGATTAAGGTTTAGTGGTTACTATGGAAGAAATATGGATATGTTGCTACTAAGAAGACTTGTGGTTGATAGAGGAGAAATATCACTCCCAGCGAGGTCCTTTCTCAGGAGTTAATTTATACAGCAAAGTCAGAACCTGGGTGCAGTGTGGGTCAAACTATAATCAGCCAATAAGATTATAAGTATAGCCTCTTAGCTAATATTGATCCAGTAGGGAAGCAGGATATATATATATCAAGGATATATGGCTGACGCTATTAACCTTGGATTATCTGTGACTTCTAAAACAGGAACATTTGGGGGAAAGGGTGGGTCCAAGTGTCCTGGTCACCCATCAGGATGTCTGATCCATATTTGGATTTAATGGACTGGGTGATACCAATTACAGTATAACCTCAAATTTCTGTTCATTCCTTTGGGAAGTACTGTATGGAAGTCTGGCCACTATGACTTGATCTTGAGGCCTGGACTTCTTCAGATGCTTCCACAGCCACAGGTGTGAAGTGTTCTCATCTTCTGCACTGACTTCCTGGAAGGCCTGTCCCTGTCTGAGTGCCTGTTAATTTCTACCAAATTTGCTGCCTCTAATATGGTTGACCATTTTAGTAACCAGTCAGCTCTTAAATCCAAACATGCAGGAAATAGCAAAGGGGACAGAGGCAAATAGAAAAGATAGGAAAGTGGTAAATGGAAACAGACAAAGAGTTAAGAGAAAACCTAGAAAGTAGACTAATTTCATCACCATTACAGAGTTGAAATGGTGAAAGGGAAGTAGACAGGAAGTAAGAGTGGGAGAGATTACAAAAAAGAAAGGGCAACTGATGTCAGAGTCATACCAAAGCCATTTAGCTGGAGCCAGGCTTGGTGGTGCATACCTGTGATCCCAGCACTCTGGGAGGCTGACGCAGGAACATTGGAAATTTAAGCCCATCCCGAGCAATTTAGCAACATGCTATCTCCAAATAAAAAGGGGCTCAGTGCAAAGGGTTCAATCCCCCAGCACCGCATAAATAAACTACCCACCCACCCTGTTTAGCTGGGTGATGAAGCTCATAGGCTGAGAAACCAGACTGCCTAAATAATGCAAATTCAAATCCTTCTTCCATTCCCCCTGTCCTCTGGCAACCAACTTTCTATTCTGTTTCTAAAAATTTGACCCTTTTCCAGTCCTCCTCTAAGTGGTATAATGTACTAGTCCTTGCATGTCTAGCATTATTTTACTAGGGATAACGTTATCCAGGTTCTTCTATTTTGTCTTAAACAGGATTTCCTTCTCTTTAAAGCCTGATTAATACTCCAGTCTAGGTGTATAACATGGTTTTTTCTTTATGTTTCTCCACTGATTTGCATTTAGAGCTCCACTCTATAGCATGGCGCCTATGCTTAACAATGCTATACTGAATACTGTACTTCAACAGTTTACTAAGTGGGTAGATTTTATGTTAAGTGTCCTTAACATTAATAAATAGGGCATAAGGAAACTTTTGGTGGCATAGACAGGTTTATGGCATAGATTCTGGTGATGTGATGGCTTCACAGGTATATTTATCTCCAAACTCATCAAGTTGTATACATGAAATATATACAGTACAGTACATATGTGTTTGCCAGTCATACTTACTAAAATAGCTTTTAAAATTCAAATTCAAGGCTCAGTATGGTTTTGCACTCCTGTAATCCCAGCACTCAGGAAGCTGAGTTAGGAGGATCATTGTGAGTTGAAGGCCAGCTGGACTACGTAGTGAGTTCAAAATCAGGCCAAACTACATAGTGAGACCCTCTCTCAAAAAAGAAATTCAAATTCAAGCTCAGCCACTTCTTAGCTCTGTGGTCTTGGACAAGTTACTTAATGTCTCTGTGCTTTAGTTTCCTCATTTGTAAAATGGAACTAATAGCACTTACCTCACGGAGCTGTTGTGAATGTTGAGTCAACAGTATTGAAAATACTTACTGCAGTTCCTGGCACAGGATAATCAATAAGTGTTGGCTATTATTTTTATTATGTGCCAACAACAGAAAAAAGCCAAACTGTACTGCCAGATGGTTCCAAAATAACTTTAATGCAAGTAAAAAATGATAAGAGACATACTAATACTGGAATAGAAAATGGATACCTACAAGGGTCCAAATGAGAAAACATAGTTGGGAGTCAATAGTGCTAACTACTTTTTACCATTTTTCCATGTATTGGATTATTACAGATGCAAAAGTTTGATAACACAGTGTAGACATTGTTACAGGCCCATGGAAGACAGTTTGGCAATTGTATCTAAGTTAAATGAAATCATTTGATCCAGGTATTGCATCTAGTATTACATCTTTGATATATCGCCATGCATATTCAAAAAGGCATATAAGCCAGACATGGTGGTGTGTGCCTATAATCCCAGCATTCTGGGAGGCTGAAGCAGGAAGATGGAAAATTTGAGGACAACCTGGGAAATTTACAAGACCCTCTCAAGTTTAAAATAATAATAAGGTCTAGTGATGAAGCTCAGTGTGAAGGCCTTGTGCTCAATCTTGAATGAAAAAAACATGTTCTAGAATGTATGATAGATTTTGTGAAATAGGAAATATTCAAAGGGAATTTGATAGGGGAAAGTAATGAGAGGAAAGAATAAATATGATTTAAAAAGAAAAAGAACATGTATATAGGGGTAAGGGTTGGGTGGGTAGGGATATGGTAAAAATGAGAATTAACTCATGTCATATACAAATTCCTCAGTGTTGAGTGTGATTGTGAGCTGTATATAAAATGTACCAATAATGAATTCAATTTTAAAAATTATATGAAGGAATCTTAGCACAGAGTACTTGGAAAAGCAAAATCTGGGGAACAACCTAAATGTCCACCAGTAAATACCAGGACTGAAAAATCTTTTGTTGTAAAAAGTGGTTTTAATTGTAAAAGTGTTTGCTGGTGATAATTAAGCTATTAAACAGTGTGGGGATGGGGCACTGTCCGGGAAAGGCAGTCATCTGATGTTTTACAAAATGTCTTATATCCTGACCCGAGTGCCTGATGTATAATGTACATAAAAACGCAAATGCACAAAAGTAAATGCAATTGAGTAAGCCCTGTGCTTTTCCTTCAAGGTTGATTTTATAACTCATGGTTCACCAGGGCATTTAAGAAGCTAAATGTATCTGGAAGAGGGAGCAAATGTCAGACCACAAAAGCTACATATTCAGTCCCTAAAGTTTTGAGATACTGTATATGTTTGTTGTACCTGGTTTCTCTCTGAACACATTCGTGAAAGAAAAATGCCCCAGGTAATTAAAGAAATGATTTTATTCAGCATTTGCATTATGGAAAACATTTATTGATGAAGACCATCTCAAAGAAAAGGAAACAAATTTGGGGTATTATGGGTTTTTTTGTTTGTTTGTTTTATTTTGGTTTTTTGAGACAGGGCCTCGCTTTGTAGTTCAGGCTGGCCCTGAACTCACTATGTAGCCCAGGCAAGCCTCGAACTCAGCAATCCTCCTGTCTCTGCCTCCCGAGTGCTGGGATGACAGGCATGAGCCACCACACCCGGCGGGGGTATTATGTTTTTAATAAAATACAACATTTATTGGTACATTTTAGGCAAATATAATGATAGCACTCAACCTAGAGAATGTACACCTATACATGTTCTATGTGGCCAAGTTTGGGATGTTATAGTAGCAAATAAAAGAGTCATCTGTGCTGGACATGGCAGTGCACACATGTTATCCCACCGTTTGAGAGGCTGAAACAAGAGGACTGCTACAAGATCAAGGCCAGCCTGGACTATAAAGCAAGACCTTGTCTGGGGGGTGAAAGAAAACAGAATCCTCTGTACAAATCTGTTTTTGTTTTTTGAGACAAGATCTCACTAGGTAGTTCAGGCTGAATGTGAACTCACTATGTAGCCCAGGCAGGCCTGAAACTAGCAACGATCTCCCTGCCTCAGCCTCCCAAATGCTGGGGTTACAGGCATACGCCACTATACCCAGCCATCTGTACAAATCTCCAGGACGTCATGAGGAAGGATACACACAGATTTTATCCTGGAACAGTATGCTAGGATATGGGGGAGGCTTGTGATTAGCCTTTTCCTGGAAAGCAAGAAGATGAGTGGAGGTATTTATGAATCATCACTGCTTTCTAGGGTACACAGGGCTCAGATAAATGTCAATGTTATCATTTTTTCCTCTGTGTAAGACAAATACCATTCATTACTGAGCAACTTATAGGGGAATATAAACATCCCAGTGGGATGAGGCAAAAGTATAAGAAATAGGCTCTTGAGGACACTTGTTGTAGCTATTCCTAGAAAACCAGTAGAGGCATCTGTGAGAGATGGTAGAAAGGTCAAGTTTATTTTATAGAGTCCCGAGGATAAGGCATCTTAAAGAAGGGCTAAAATGAACACAAGAAGTATTAATATAAAAAAGGTTATGTGATAATAAAGATCCAAGCCAAGAAGTCAGTCTTGAAAGTCATTCAGTATATCCTAAGAAGCCAGTAGAAGAAAATCTCACTGCTTGCAGCAACACACATGCAGCGCTGACGCGGGCGTGCTCAGCTGTGGCACTGTCCACAGGCTCAGTGATACATGTTGGGGCCTGCATGAACTGAGCATTTCCCAGACTTCCTGAGTGGCCTCTACTAGCAGCTGGTCCAGGGAACATCCCTGTCCTGCATGGGCTTTCACAGGGCTGTGTTTATCTAGACTGATATCAAATTGCTTGGCTTAAGTTTTCCTGAGATCCTGGAGAAAAAATACAAGGAAGCTGCAAGCCAACCAGAAGCCCATAGTTCTCTGGGCAGTTGGTTTTTATGTCTCCATGATTTCAGATCAAGTTCAAGGAATACAAATTAGAAATGTTAGCTTAGTGGATACTAGACAGATGTTGAAGAAAATGAGAGGAGTTGAAAATTTGATAAAGAATGACTACTTGGGAAGTTAACAGTATTCCAGTTTGA
Source organism: Thryonomys swinderianus (assembly GCA_004025085.1). Taxonomy (NCBI): domain Eukaryota; kingdom Metazoa; phylum Chordata; class Mammalia; order Rodentia; family Thryonomyidae; genus Thryonomys; species Thryonomys swinderianus. The sequence continues at coordinate 41,107 of PVIC010009125.1, read as the reverse complement.
TCTACAGGTAATACCAAAGCCAGTTTTTCCACAGAAAGTTAATTATATTTCTACCAGATAAGACAAAATTTGCATAACCACCTGCAGTTTATGAAGAGGTAAAAAATAGCTAAAAGACAATGAAAAATGCCTGGAGTGGTGGCTCATGTCAGTAATGCCAGCATCCAAGGAGGCTGAGGCAGGAGGATCCCAAGTTTAAGCCTAACGTAGGCATTTTAGTGTCTTAGTAAAACCCCATCTCAAGAAATAAAAAAGGACTGAGAATATAGCTCTATGGAAAGGCTCTGGATTCAATCTCAAGTATCTCTAAAAGCAACAAAACAAAAAACCAAATAGGATTAGATTCCATTAACCTGGAGTGGTGTGCTATATAAAGAGGCAGAGTTTTCTGCTGAAATGCAAAATTTCTCTCCTAACTCCCTGTTGACCAAAGATAAGATCAAAGAGAGATTTTCTTTTTCTTTATGGTGCTGGGTCTCAAACTCAGGAGGGCTCTGAGCATCCTAGGCGAGCACTCTTCCATAGAGCTACAGTCCCAGCCCAGAAGGATGGTTCTTGAACTCAAAATAAGGCCAGTCTTATCAACAGTAAAAGAAAAAATAGATTTAAGCTTGCCAAAATTAAAAACTGATATGTATGAAGACATTCACAAGGGCCTGCAGGCGTGTTTATATAGAGCACTTGCTCGCATTCATGAGGCCCTGGGTCGAATCCTCAGTGCCACATGACTGCATGTACACACATGAAGATATTATCAATAAACTGAAAAGACGATCCACAGAATAAGAAAATATTTGCAAATCATACATCTGATAAGGGTCTAGTATACAGAATATTTAAAGAATTTACTACTCAAAGCAAAAGCTCAAATAGCTAAATTAAAAACAACCAGGTGCCCATCAACTAGAGACTGGATAAAGAAGATGTGGTTTTCTATAAAATTAAGTATTACTCTGCCTTAAAGAATAATAAGTTTGAATCATTTATACTTAAATGAACATACCTTCAGGACATACTTGTAAATGAAATAGGTCACAGATGTGTAAATACTGTATCTGTTCTCTGGTATGAGAAACTGAAGATGTTAATGAGTTCTAGAATGTATGATGGATATTGCGAAACAGGAAATATTCAAAGGGAAATGTGAAGGGGTGAGAAATGAGGGGTAAAGAAAAATGTGATGGTAATAAAAAAGGGAAACAAAGCTTATGTATTTAGGTTTTAGGGGATTGTGGGGTGGGTAGGGGAATGGGAAAAAAATGAGAATTAAATCATGTCATATACTGGTACAAATTCCCAATATTTAGTGTGATCATGATGTGTATATATGATACACCAATAAAGATTTAAAAACAAACAAAAAACAGGTATGGTGGTGCACACTATAATCCCACAACTCAGGAGGCTGAAGCAGAAGGATCACAAGTTTGAGGCCATCCTGGGCTATCCACTTAGTTCAAGGCCAGCCTGGGCCACATAGTGAGACTCTGTCTCATACGAAGGGCTTAAATAGACATTTCTCCAAAGAAATATTCAAATAGCCAACAATCATATGAAATGCTTGACATCATTTGTCATCAGAGAAATACAAATTGAATTCACAATGAGATCCACCAATGGATGACTGGAATTTAACAACCATACCACCACCACCAAAAAAAAAAAAAAAAAGAAAGAAAGAAAGAAAGAAAAGGAAAAAAACCCACCCTGGAAAGTAACAAATGTTACTGAAGATATAGAAAAATTGGAACCCATATACATTGGTGGAAGAAATCAAAAATTGTGCACCTGTAATGTAAAACAATTTGATCATTCCTCAGTTTGATCATATATATATATATATATATATATATATATATATATATATATGTGCAGGCTTTCAAATACTTGCACCCAGATGTTCACTGCACCACTCTTCACAGTAGCAACCGAAAGGTAAAAGCTACACAGATGGTACCAAAATGTAGTGTGCATGTGTGCACACATATAAAATGGAATATTACTCAGCTACAAAAAGGAATATAGTACTGGCAGTGCTACAGTATGGATGAACCTCACCCCAAAAACAAGTGAAAGCCGGGCGTGGTGGCTCACGCCTGTAATCCCAGCACTCAGGAGGCAGAGACAGGAGGATTGCTGAGTTCGAAGCTTGCCTAGGCTACATAGTGAGCTCAGAGCCAGCCCGAACTACAAAGCGAGACTGTCTCAAAAACAAAACAAAACAAAACAAAACAAAACAAGTGAAAGGCCTGTCTCCACTGTTGGTGGGAATGTAGATTCATGCAATCGCTGTGGAAATCAGTATGGAGATTCCTCAAAAAAACTAGGCTTAAAGGTTCTATTTGACTCTATTTCCCTTCTCAGTATCTTCCTAAAAGAATTAAAAACATCATACCACAGGGATATATGCGCATGGATGTTCATAGCAGCACGTTTTGCAATCGCCTAATCTTGGAAACCACCTAAATGCCCGTCAACTGATAAATGGATAAAGAAGATGTGGGTTTTTTAATACAGTGAAGTACCACTATGCCATTAAAAAGGAGCTTGAGGCATTTATAGTTAAATGGATGCACCTAGAGACTATACTTTTTTTAAAAAAATGACTCTTGAAAATGACTCTTGAAGATATTGGCATAGGGAAAGACTTTATGAACAAAACTTGAGCAGCATGGGAACTAGCAGAAAGAATCAACAACTGGGATCTCCCCTTACGAAAAAGCTTCTACACAGCAAGAGAAAGCACCAACACAGTGAAAAAACAGCCTACAGTATTGGAAAGAATTTTTATCAGCTGTTTCTTAGACAAAGGATTACTATCTAGAGTGTAGATAGTAAAGAACTTAGAGACTATTAAGTGAAATGAATCAGAAACACATGTAAATATTGCATTGTTTCTCTGCTCTAAGAAACAAATGTAACTAAGGGCCAAAATATATAATAGACACTATGAAATAAGAAAATGTTCAAAGGGGAAGGGATATAGGGAGGAGGGAGGTGCAAAGGAAGGAAAGGAAATAAAAATAAGGAAAGAAAGATAAAATGGAAACAAAGCTCTTATAAGTAATGCGAAGAGGGGACTAGGAAAAAAGGAATCGGGATATATTATGTACAGGTCAAATTCCACACAGTGAATATGACTATTACGTATATCTGAATTATAACAGTAAACTTAGTTTATGGTATCAAAAATAAATAAAAGAAACCAGACACATCAAGTCATGTTATATGATTTCATTCATGTGACATACCCCAAACTGGTAAATCCATAGAGACAGAATGCAATTGATGGTTGTCAGGGGCTGGGAGAAGGGAGGAATAGGGAGTGAGTGTTAATAGGCACAGGGTTTTCTTTCAAGGTGACAGAAATGTTTCAGAACTAGTTTCAGGCAGAGATTACACAGCATTGTCAGTGTACTAAATGCCACTGAATTGTACAGTTTTAAGTACTAATGATTGAACCTGGGGTCTCATACGCAGGGGCTCTAGCACTGAGATGCATCCCCACCCCCTGAACTGTACACTTTAAAATGGTTAATTTTATATTACATGAAATTCATCTGAATAAAAATGTTACAAAGTAAAAATTAGATATCACTAGATGTAGCATGATAACTTACAAAGACACAGCAAAAGTAGAAATACTCCATATAGACCTTCTTAAGCTTGCTTTGCAGGAAGTTTTAGAAGAAATCAGAGTTTGGAATTTTAAAAAGATATTAAAGCTAGGAAACCATTCAAAAAGATTTTACCTATACTACCTATAATTTAGAAACAATTGTTGTCTCCTTGAGATCTCCACAATTATTCTAAATGTCCAGGCTTGGCCAGGAAGTACCTTCCTTACTCCCTTGTGAGTCTGGTACCAGGCTACTTTGCTCAAGAAGACTTTGTATGTTTTGCCACCATAAAGCCAGCCTTAGTTCCTTCAAAGTATCTGATCAAATATGATTTAATGGACTTCACTCACAAATATGACATTTCAGAGAAAGCCTTGGTTGCATAGCAATGTTTGCAAGTATGTCCTGGTAATATAGAAAACAGTGAGTTTTACTGAACTTAAACAGATAATTAATTACATTGCCATGAATATAAGAATACTTGGCTGGGAATGTACTTCTGTGGTAGAGCACATCCTCAGAATGCAAAGGCCCTGGCTCCAGTACCCAACCCCACAAAAAGACAGAGTACTCCGGGAGAGTTACTGAATACTAGAAACTCAGACGGGAAATAAGGCATTCTCATTTACAAATGTTTTGTTTCTGTTTGCAAACCCATGAACTGCTAAATAATTGCATCTGATAGCCTGAGAAGAGAAATTAGTGCTTTGTATATGTAGAAAATAAATATTAAAGCATCAGTATTATTCCTGACAAAACTCGGAGTCATTCCTCATCAGTTATTTCCAGTCTGTGTAATTGGTTCTTGTTCCACTGAACCTTGGCTTAGCAGTTTATTAAGCCACCTAGTTCTCAAAGTTTTTGAAATCCTGACTCAGTTGACTGGTGTGGTCTCTACGTTGTTTGCTCCATTAGAAGCCTAAACACAAAAGTACCTAGCATAGACTTTTTCTAGCAGCTTTCAGACAGTGCTTTTAGAAGTTGAAGCCCTCTAATTTGTAGCTGATTGCAGGTGCTTTCAGGGAACCTTCTGAGTAAAGTATAAAAAGCAACCTGTAGATGATGAAAAGACAATAGCTGTGGTTACATTATTACTGATCATTTTCAAAAGGGAAAAACCTGGTGAGAGTTTATTACAAGAATAATATTCCAACTGGCAAGGACATGTAGTTGTTTATGTGGCATACAGAATAAGAAAAAGACAGTCTAAAAGCATTTTAGTTAAAATACCTGTAAACACAATGATTAACCCTATTTTCAAAGAAGAATGGGTATTTTATCTAATTTACAAAAATGTGCAAACATAATCTTTACTGAGAAAAAAGACCCAGTTATAATCCTGACATACTATGAATATACTAAGCATATAGACTATACCCACAATATCTGGACTATCAAGTAAAGGTCTTAAACATTTGTATATTAATATAATTCCTTAGGTGAGTGATATGAATCCCTACTAATGACTAGGAAGATACTACATTCAAAGTAAAGAAGCAGACCTAGAGAAAATACATTAAAATTCATACAGACCCAGAAGAGACTCAGAACAGGAATAGCAAATCTTTGGTAAGAACAACAAAGTGGGACATGCCACACCTGGACTGGAAGTTACAAAGCTCCTATGATTAAAAAAAGCATGGCACTGGCACAAAAATAAACATGAGAACCAATAGAACAGATTAGAAGATGAAGAAATAACACCAAGCACAGTCCACCTTTAATCTTTTATAAAGGGACCAAAAACATATGTTGGACAAAAGCTAGCCTTTTTGATAAATTGTGATGGTAAAACTTGCTATCGACAAGGAGAAGATTGAGTCTAGACCCATATCTTTCACCATGTACTAGACTAAAATGAAAATGGAGGAAAGAACCAAATGTAAAAACAGGAAACAACCTGCTGGAAGACAAAATAGGCAAAACTCTTGAAGTCATAGGCATAGACAAGGACTTTCTGAACAGAACACCAGTTATGCAGGAGATAGTAACAAGATTCAACAAATGGGATTATATCAGAGCAGGATGAAAAGATAACCTATAGAATAGAAAATATTTTGCTAGCTATTCTGACAGAATACTGATAGGGAGACTAAGAAGTCAAAAAATTTAAATCTTCTGAAAATAAAAGGCCCAGTCAGAAAATGGACAACTGAAATGAATAGACACCTCACAGAAAGCAAAATATAAAAACAAATGGTCAATAAAATACAAAATAGGGCCGAAAGATTAGCTCAGTGGTTCCGGCGCCTGCCTCGCAAGCGCAAGGTCCTGAGTTCGATCCCCAGAAACCACATACAATGCTGGGCATGGAGACTCACGCCCACCAGCCATCAATACCACATACCACAGTGCTGGGCGTGGTGGCTCACACCTGTAATCCCAGCACTGGGGAGGCAGAGACAGGAGGATTGCTGAGTTCGAGGTTTGCCTGAGCTATATAGTGAGCTCAGGGCCAGCCTGAACTACAAAGCGAGACCCTGTCTCAAAAAATAAAAATAAAAACATAAAAATAAAAAATAAAATACAAAATAATGCTCAACATCGCTGACCACTAGAAAAATGCAAATTAAAACAACACTGAGATTTCATCTTACCCCAAGAAGAATGGCCATCATCAAGAAATAAAATAATAACGAATGTTGATGAGGCTGCAAATGAAAAAGGAATCCTACACCATTGGCAGGAACATGAACTGGTACAACTATGGAAGTCAATATAGATATTCCTCAAAAATCTTAAACGAGAAATTTCATTTTATGCATATTCTCCCCCTTCTAGGTATCTTCCTGAAAGAGTTAAGCATATTACAGTGATACATGCATACCCATGTTTGCAGCAGCACAATTCATGATAGATAAATCTTGATATTCCCTTATATGTCCATCAACCAGTGAACAGATTAAAAAAATGTATTCATACACACAATGAAATGCTACTTTGCCATAAAAAGATAAACTTTTTGTAGGAAAACAGATGCACCATAATGAGGCCATAATGTTAAGTGAAATAAATCAGATGCACAAGACTAAATATTGCATGGTTTCTCTTCTTTGAGAAACCAAAATACAAAGCAAAATAAAAGATAATAAGAAGTAAGATCTTTCTCAAAGGAGGAGAGGGTCAAGAGACAGGAAATGGGAGAGGGAGAAAAAAGATTTGAAAAGTGAATTAAGATGTATCATGTACATTTACCATCTCCACAAAAAGAATATAAACATTATTGTGATAGTTAACTTCTTGTGTCAACTTCGGTAAGCAATGCCCAACTAAATTGACTCGATATTTCTGGGTGTGGAAGACCCACCTTAGGGTGGCTTGTCATGAGAGTGATAGAAAAGGAAGAAGGAAGGTGGCTGCTTCTGTTTCTTTGTAAGAGCTTTACCCTCTTTGCTTTCACCCTGGACGCTGTCCTCAGCCTTCTATCACAGACCCTTCAGCCTCCTGATATGGACTCACACAGGACATTGCACTGAGTTCCAGGCCTTTCACTGGATCCAGCATGTAAACAGGCCTTTTGTATTCTTCCACACCTGACTCTATGGGCAGCCATTGTAAGCCAGTCTTGTAAATTCTTATATATTTGTATATCTGGCATTAAATATGTTTCTCGAGGAAGCACTAACTGATATACTTATGTATTAGCAACATGTATCCAAAAAAAAGAGGATCAAGGGATGGAGAAGAGAAGGAGGGGAGAGAAAAAATGATAAAAAGGAATAAGATCTGTTTTGTACATGTACCAGTTCTCCACAAGAAATGTAACCATGTACAAGAAATATATACTAATAGCAATTTTAATTGAAGACATATGGTTGAGGTAAAGTAAACATCTTTTAGGAAATTGGAGCTAAGTTGGTGGCTCACACCTGTGATCCTAGCCCTTGGGAGGCTGAGGCAAGAGGATTGCTACGAGTTTAAGGCTAGTCTAAGCTACACAGTGAGACCCTGTCTCAAAAGAAAGACAAAACAGAAAAGAAAAGAAAAATTGAAATTATGATGGAAAACACCATAGTAATTCCCTATCTATGGTTTCACTTTGCCAATTTCAGTCAATTATGGTCAGTAGATTAAATGAAACATTTTGAAAGAGGGAGAAAAGAGTGAGACCCCATTTACATACTTTTATTACAGTTTTTGCAATTATTAATGTTAATTTCTTACCATGCCTACTTTATAAATTAGACTTTACCATAGGTATATATGTATAGGAAAAGCATGGTATATGGGGGATTTGGTACTATCAGCATTTTCAGAGTTCTACTTGGGGTGCTGAAATGTATCCCCTACATATAAGGAAGGACTACTGTACTGTACATGTCTAATATTTTACAAAATGGCACCTTTATTCTGACAAATAGAAATATACCACAGACAGCAAGGACATGCATGAAACTGGAGGAACTTCCCAAAACAACATACGATTTCTAAGGGCCAGGGATTTAGTTCAAGTGGTATCACACCTACCTTGGAAGCACAAGGGCCCGGGTTCAATCCCTGGTACCACACACACACACACACACACAAAATTCTGAATTATGGTTCTTCTGTAACATTTGACCAGTTTAACCTAGGGAAGACAAAAAAAGTCTTCTGATTAGACAGTTGAACCTATGTAATTCCTCAATAGTAATATATCAAACAAATCTAGTGATCATTAGAATGGTTCTTTTTACAAAGTGAAAAAACAAATCCTTTGTGATTTTTTTTTCTACTGGTTCTCTGGGACTTAAGATAAATATAGGTTATTGAAAATCAATACTTGGTTTTGAAAGATAAACATAGCAAGTAAAATAATTATAAAGTTTAGGTCTTTTCTGGGAAGACTTGGCTTCTTAAGTAATCAAGGGCATGATAAAATCAAACCATAGGAAAGGGCTAGGGTTTTAGTTCTGTGGTAGAGTTCTTGCCTGAGGCCCTGAGTTCAATCCTCAGTGGAGGTGGGGAAGCTGGAATCCCAGCACTCTGGGATGGTGTAGCAAAAGGATGTCAAATTAGGCGCAGCCTAGCAAATTAGCAACTTGGTGAGAACTGTTTCACAATTTTAAAAATATAGAAAGGGCTGGAGCTGTAACTTGTACATCAGTGGAAAGGGTCTGGGTTCAGAAATCCTCAGTACTTCCCAAACTATAATAATTACTGTTGAGAGAAAGATTATCATCATACTGACTCAATGTGCCTAAACAAATTTGTTTTTATAGTATTACATATTTATTAGAAGTAATGTTAGCTCATTCAACCAATAAAACATACAAGAGAATGCAGCAAAGTAGAATAAAAATCTACATCCATATTATACCAAACACTAACAAGTCAAACAACATAGATGGTTTTAGTAAACCAAAATTACTAAAACAATCTTTGTACTCAAATGATATGAACTTGAATTTTTAAAACACTTGACTTCACATTTATAGCTGTACTATTTTTTACTTTCAAAATCTTGAAATTCAGTATCCTTATCATTTGGAATTTTAGCAATGTTCTGTCTAAATGCTTATTTTTCTAAGCCAATGAGAAAGAGATCTTTTAAGTGATTTCATAATTAATTTGGTAATACTATCCAGAAGTAGGAAAATATTACACATTCACAGAAGGAGTTATAAAGGACTTTCTGAAATACAGACATCATCTTCATCATTATCATCATTCTGATTATTGCCATAAGGAAAATGTTTATTAATGAGAAGCATTTTGAATGAACCTGGAGTTTTATGGAGAAGGGTAAACCAGAGAGTTCTCCGTGAACCTCATGAGACTCCTGAGGAAGGATGGCAATGGTTCTTATCTTGGACTCTGCCAGGGCAGTGTGGTCATTGCTTTGTGGTTGGCCCTTAGAACATAAAGCAGTGGGAGGTTTCTTTAGCCATCACTGCTTTCAAGAAGCCTGGCTCTGAGATTAATTTCCATGTTAGCAGTGATAGTGTTTCAACAAATACTTTCTTATTTGTTGTTACTGACAATATTGACAGTGAATGTACTTTGCCAATTTTATCGGTAGAATTTCTCTGTATACTCCATTATATACCATATTATGTCTGATTGCCTTTTCTGCTTTGATGATTTGTTTTGGTTTTTGTTCTCTGTCCCCATATTGTAGGTTATCTAAGAGAAGTATGTACTGTGCTAGTTTGTGTTCCTCTTTCTCCTTCTTTATGCCTAGCACTTAGTGTTCTATGCCATCTACCCAAAACTCACCGATGTTCAGCAGGAGAGCAGGTTATGTCTCTTTTGATGTACTGACAGTAGACTTTTCACAACTGAAAAATAGCATTTGCATCTAAGAGCTTTCAAGTCACATATTTCATTCTTCACAGAGAATTCACAAATGGACAAATGCTTTGCTTGTTTTCTTCTCAGTTGCTTATCTTGGGCCAAGCCTTTGCTAGCTGGCTACTGAGTGTACCTTAAGGAAGCATACTCAGTATCTAGTGATTTTTTTTTCTTCCACTGTACGCAACCAACAGTATACCAGTTTCATTGATTTAGTCAGTGTACTGGCATCGTGTAGAGTATGAAATGTCCTTACAGAGGGACTTGATAAAGAAGTTGATGAACTATGTAGACACTACAAAGATTTCTCATAGTGCCAAAGATGTCATTTTAAGTATCATCCCTAGAATTCTGTTTCAATTAAAATCTCAGGGAGGACTTAGAAAAAATGAGCTGGATATTTAAAGTATCTGTGGAAGCAAAAGAAACTGAAGCATTTAGGATGAAGCCTTAAAAAGGAAAGTATAATATTGTGCAGGGGGGAGGGGTTGTATAAGAGATTTAGCTCAAGGGACACTGAGCTACATCTCCAACCCTTTTCCAAAACCTTTTTTTTTTTTAATTTTGAAACAGGATCTTGCTATTTGCTATGTTTTCCAGGCTGGCCACCAACTTCCAATCCCCCTGCTTCAGCCTCCCAGTAATGGAATTATAAGGGTGCATGATCATGACCAGCAACATACCCTTGATAATAAAATGTTTTTGTTTTGTTTTGGTTGGTTTGCTGTTTGTGCTACTAGAGATTAAACACAGAACCTTCCCGCTGAGCTATATCCCCAGCCATTTTCATATTTTTATTCTGAAGCAGGATCTTGCTAAGTCTCTAAATTGCCCAGCTGGGCTCAGACTCTCAATCCTCCTTCCTCAGCCTCCCAGAATGCTGAGATTACAGGTATCTTTAGCCACCATGCCTGGCTAAAGAATGTTCTTTTACATCTAATCAGTGAGGCTTAATGGAAGTGTAATAAAGAGTAGGTGATGTTGGCAAGAGGCTGAAGTGACCCAATAGCACCAGTAACAAAAACAGCACCAGTGAAATCAATGGGGATGGTTTTTGTGAAAGAAACAAAATAACTTAAGAAAGAAAGGTTGCTTCACTCTTCATTATAATAATTAAATTTACAAAAGTGCAACCACATCATGCTACCCAAAAGGTTACACATTCATATGCTCTGTGCTTGGCTTTTATAAACAACAGGGCCAAGAATTATCTTTTAAAACTTCTAGGTTATATCATAGAGTTAATACAGGTTATCCAATGCCATAATCTTCTACAAGACTGTCTTTAAGGCCCTTGCTAGATACTAGCTTTCCTACAGTTCTGTAAGTGGAAATCGGTGTTTATCATGAGGACCCCAGGGTACTAACAGATTTTTTTTTTTTTTTTTTTTTTTTTTTTTTGCTTTTTGGAGACAGGGTTTCGCTTTGTAGTTCAGGCTGGCCCTGAGCTCACTATGGTGCCCAGGCAAGCCGCCGCGAACTCAGCAATCCTCCTGTCTCTGCCTCCCGAGTGCTGGGATTACAGGCGTGAGCCACCACGTCCAGCATTTTTTTTTTTTTTTTTTTTACTAACAGATTTTTTAAAGTGATTCCTAAATCATGGAAGGAAGGATCTAGTTTGTTCAATATAGTTGTAATATTCTCAAGCTTTGAAAACCTGGAATCCTGAGTGGAAAAATGTTACCAATAAATGCAAATATTTACTTTACCAAAACACTTCAATTCCCAATAGTTTGGGGTCATTTACTATATAATTCTGTAGATAGGTTTTTGTTTTTCTTAAAAGAAGGGGATATTTTAAGGAACTGGGTTGCCAGGGTTAGAGCCTTGACTGTTAGGACTCTCTTGGATTATTTTGTGGCTGCTGGCTAAAGCAACTTGTTTTCTTGCAGAGATGAAGCATCTGGTTTTTGTTATCTCAATGATGCTGTCCTGGGAATATTACGATTGCGACGGAAATTTGACCGTATTCTGTATGTGGATTTGGATCTGCACCATGGAGATGGTAAGCCCTTCAGTTTCAAAGATGCCTCACTGCTCAGACAGTAGGCTTTGATCTATAAACTACTTGTAGGCAATTGGTAAAAAGAGAAATGCCTGCTGCAATTGAAATTTTCCTAATTGACAGTTGTAAAGTAAAGTGGTATAGATTACTCTGATGCAATCTTGCTTTGCTACCCAAGCCAGGCTTCTGTCATTTCCTCTACACTCAGCCCCCCACAGTAAAGCTTTATAGTAGAGAATTAGAACCCCTGATCTCTTACCTAGTGTTTACTCTAGTGCACAGTGACCTGCCTTGGGCCGTTTCCTTGGGATCTAAGGAAAATTTGTGGTGGGAGCTGACAGACTTCTTCATTGGTGCTTCTCTCAAGACAGAATGACTGCATAAAGAACAAACATTCTGAATTTTTCATCACTAGGCTACCAATTCTTGTAGTATCAGGCTCATTGCCACTTTGTGTTGGTAAATTATTTAGTCCAATAGAAAGCCAGGGCATCTCCTGTAATCTGGAATAGAATCTTAGAACAATTTGCCTGAAACCACTAATCCCCTCTTAGAAGACCCTAATGAAAGGACTTATCCAATCATCATATGTATTTGTCACCTCGAATGTACAGCATCTGGATTAGTTGTTGTCACATTGGTTCTTTAAGAAACCCTGTCTGTGATACATAGCATTTCCATTCATCTAGTGACACTTACCTAATAAATTATTAGTTAAGTATGGCCCTCCCCTCCTCCACAGTAGTGATTGCTGCTTCCCCAGTTCAAAGTGTTTGTTTCTTTGTTCACTTGTTTTCAGAATATTATCAAGGCTTAGGAGAGGAAGACAACAGCGTGAGTCAGAGCTTAGAGTTAGCTCTCTCCCACCGAAACAGAAAAAGTAGAAAGACATTGCAGGGAGCCTACAAGGAACTTCACCTGTATGACTGCTAAAATGTGGACTGGTCACAGAAAATTAAAGATAACAGAAATGAGAAATGATTAACATACTACTTTGAAAACCATGTTCACTGCATTTCTGAGTACATGGCCAGTGAAAACACGGCCTTGCTCAAAAACTTTCAGAGGCTCATTATTGCCTGTATCAAGGGGTGGCATTTGACCCATGGCTTATTTTTGTATGACCAGTGAAATAATACCATTTTTATAGGGTAAAAAAACATAGAAAAGTTGAAAAAACTTGTGTATACATATATATGTGCATGTGTGGCGATGGGGATGTATAGTAGAGATTATAGGCATTTTGGAAAGTCTGTGATCTTTCCATGTAGCAACTTAGTTTGCTGACCCCTACCCTAGTGCAGTGATTCTCAAACTTAATTGTGTATCAAGAAAATATGGGAAAAATTTGTTTTAAAATGCCAATTGCTGAGCCACAGCCTGTATAGAACCAAATAATCTATGTTTTAACAATACCCCAGTTGCTCTGCAGGCCATACCTTGATAAATAGTGGTCTTCAAGTCCACTAACTAATCTGCTTTTTCAGGGTTTACTCAAATAGGCCTCATCTCGTCTTTCTAGCCTGTCCTCTTACTACTTACTGTCCAGACGACTCTACACGATGAGCGTGTCTCACTGTTCCTGACTTGTCTCACCATTCCCACCTCTCCAGCTTTGCCTTCTTTTCCTAAGTTTTGCTTCCTCCCCTTTTGCATCACCAAGTTCTCCCCATTCACTCAAGTTCTTACCATAACCAGCCCAAAACCAGGATACACTTCCTACCTCTTCCTGTATTATTTATACCTTTGATTTCCTATTTCATTATATATTGTCCTATATTGTATTGTTAGGTGACTTTTAAGGTACCTATATCTTCTCACAGAAATTTTTAAATTCCTAAAGAGTAGACATTAAGATATGTATTTCTTACCAGGCGTGGTGGCTCATGCCTGTAATCCCAGCACTCAGGAGGCAGAGACAGGAGGATTGCTGAGTTCAAGGCTTGCCTGGGCTACGTAGTGAGTTCAGGGCCAGCCGAACTACAAAGTGAGACCCTGTCTCAAAAACAACATCAACAACAACAAAAAGAAAGATATGTACTTCTTTGTGTCTTATACAGTGCCTTGACCCAACAGTACTCTGAGTATAGTAGTGGTTCAGTAAAATATTTGTGGTATGAATGAATTGAAATTCAAAGCATTAATACCAGAACTCAAGAGTAGAACTAACCCTGTTGAACCATATAAGAATGAAATAAGACTGTCACCTGAAACCATTCTTTCTATTCGCAAAGTTATTTCTCTAACATTTAGAGTTTCCTGTTTTAGCAGACTTTTATGGTGTGTTTCATTTTGGTTTATTTCCCCACTTCAACACCTTCATTCCAGTGACCCCTTTCCCACCCCCAGACTCTTACACATTTGGTGTACTTTAAATCTCCCATGATTCCATAACTAGCATCCTGTAGCCACTCCTACCCTGTTGTTACGTTTCATCTATCTGACCATTGTGCTCTTTCACACCACTTCACATCCTCCACCTGTCTCACAGCATTTCTTTTAAAATATGATTTTATAACTGTTCATAATGGGATTTCTTCTAAGAAATACAAAAGGCCAGTAAATATATCAAAACATGCCCCATACCCTAATACTCATAGAAATGCAAATTAGAATGAGACAGTTCTTTCTGCCTAAGATTAAAATAAAAGAATAATGACCAATGCTAGTCAATAAAAGAAAAATGAGAACTTGAATACACAATTAAGCAAAGTGTAAATTAATATATATCTAGATGACTAATAGGAGTTTGCACGAAGTATCCTTGTTTTAGTTTCTGAAGTGAAATTTTATTTTGCTCTAGTTATTTTATTCGTTTCATTGTGTTTACTTTATACTTTTTGCCTCAAGCCTTTAACTGGTTTTAACTACCTCCCTAGGGCAATGCATAAGGTTAAGTCTTGGGAAATACAAACAACAGTTATGTACAAATAGAGTTAATATTGTTTTAAGGTCTCCATTGGCCTCTAATAAAGATGGAATACATTAAACAGAGACAATATCTCTGTTTGAAATATAAAAAGGGGATAGTACCTGAACTTTCTAAACTATTTAGTATATACTTGCTACATGCAATGAATATATTCACTACGGGGTACTAGCACATATACGTTTTGCCTCTTTATTCTTTTTACTTTCCCTACCTATACTGTCCATCCCATTTCTTCCCATCCCTGAAGCCCCTTCCCATCTCTACAAATCACCTGGATTTTCTAAGAGCCCCTCCCTTTCACACTGTGATTATATCATATGATTCTGTATGATTCTGAGAGGAAAGAGGTGGAAGTGGGTGATATGGTTGTTGAATAGCAGTATCCTGTAAGGGTTACTTTAACTCTTAGCTTTTATCTCCTAGGGATCTAATCTTTTTCTAACTCTGTTGAAATGGAAAAGAGACCCTTTTTCTAGAAAAGTCCTCTCATTTCATCTTTCTCTAGGTGTTAAAACTCTTATAAAGCTGCTGTTAAGGGACAAAGCCATAACTATTTTCAGCCTTCCAGATTTTTGCCAGAAAGATATACTGTCACAGGCCTTTGCATGACCTACATTTATAACCAAATATGTATTTTAGAGGGGCACTTTATAATTAAGTTTTTATTAATTATACCTAATGTTTGTAATGGTCATCTTTTTTTAATTGGTACATTATATACACACCTCACAATTATACTCCACATTGAGAATTTGTACAAGTATATGACACAACTTAATTCTCATTTTTCCCCCTCCCCTCCCCACTCTACCTCCCCCACCCCTATATACACAAGCATTGTTTCCTTTTCTTTAACATTAATTTTTTCTTTCTTCATTATTTACTCCTAAGCCCCACTGCCCTTTGAATATTTACTATTTCACAATATCAGTCATGTATTCTAGAACACACTTATAACTTCAGTTTCTCATATCAGAGAAAATATACAATATTTGCACATCTGTGACCTATTTATTTCACTTATGAGTACGTCCTGAAGGTATGTCCGTTTGAGTATAAATGATTCAATCTCATCATTCTTTATGGCAGAGTAATACTCCATTTTATTAAAAAGAAAAGCCCACATCTTCTTTATCCAGTCTAGAGCTGATGGGCATTTATGTTGTTTCCAAGAATTAGCTATCACAAACTGAGCTGCTATAAACATGGGTGCACATATGTCACTGTGATGGGAATCTTGTAATTCTTTTGTGTATATCCCCAGCAGGGGAATAGCAGGGTCGAATGGAACCTCTAATCCTAGATTTTTGAGGAATCTCCACACTGATTTCCATAATGGATGTACCTAGTGTACATTCCCACCAACAATGGAGAAGGGTGCCCTTTTTTTCCACAACCTTGCCAGCATTTGTTGCTAGCTAATTTTGAGATAGCAACCATTTTTGGGGGAGTAAGATGAAATCTCAGAGTTATTTTCATCTCCATCTCTTAAATGGCCAGTGACGTTGAGCATTTCTTCATGTACTTCTTAGGTGCTTTTACTTCTTCCTCTGAAAAGTGTCTATTTCAGATGCCCATTTTTGAACTGGGTCTTTAAATTTGGGGGACTGAATTTTTAAGCTCTTTATATATTCTAGATAGTAGCCCTTTGTCTGAAGAATTACTGGTAAAGACTTTTCCCATATTGTTGGTTGCCTTTTTGCTCTGCTGTTGGTTTCTTTTGCTGTGCAGAAGCTTTTTAATAGAAAGATATCCCATTTGTTGATTTCTTCTGATAGTTCTCATGGTATAGAGGTTTGTTCATAAAGTCTTTCCCTAAGCCGATGTCTCCAAGAGTTTTACCTAACCTGTTTTGCAGCAGGTTTAGTGTCTCTGTTTTAATATTTAGGTCTCTCATCCACTTTGATTTTAGTTTAGTACATGGTGAAAGAGACATATCTAGCTTCAGTCTTTGGCAGGTTGAAACCCAGTTTTTCCAGTACCATTTGTTAAAGAGGCTATCTTTCTTCCATTGAGGATGTTTGACTCCTTTGTCAAAAATGAAATGGCTTAGTGTATCTGGCATTGTTTCTGGATCTTCTAATCTATTCCAACTGATCCTCAGGTCTGTTTCTTTGCTAGTACCATACTGTTTTTTATCACAATGGCTTTATAGTAAAGTTTCAAGTTGGGGAAGGTGATACCCCCTGCCATGTCCTTGTGTCCTAGAATTGCTTTTGCTATTCTAGGTCTCTTGTGGTTCCAGATGAATTTTTGGATGCTTTTCTCTAAATCTGTGAAATATGCTGTTGGGATTTCAATTGGGATTGCATTGAGTCTATATAGAAGTTGTGGGAGTAAAGCCATTTTGACAGTGTTCATTCTTCCTATCCAGGATCAAGGGATGTCTTTCATTTTCTGATATCCTCTTCAATCTCCTTTTTCAAATTGTTGTAGTTTTTGGAGTAGAGGCCCTTTACCTCCTTTGTTAGATTGACTCCTAGATATTTCATTTTTCTGGATGCTATTGTAAAAGGGACTGAGTCCACAATTTCTTTCTCTATCAATTTATTATGTGTGTATAAAAATGCAATTGATTTTTGAGCATTGACCTTGTATCCAGCTATGCTACTAAATTTGGTGATTAAGTCTAGCAGTTGTTTGGTGGAATTTTTAGGGTCTTCTACATAGATTATCATGTCATCAGCAAATAATGACAGTTTAACTTATTCTTTTCCTATCTTTATTCCTTTTATTTCTTTTGGCTGTCTAATTGCAATGGCTAATGTTTCTAGCACTATATGAACAGGAGTGCTGACAGTGGACATCCTTGCCTTGTTCCTGATCTTAGTGTGAAAGATTTCAGTTTTTGACCATTTAGGATGATGCTGGCTGTTGGTTTCTCATAAATAGCTTTTATTAGGTTGAGATGCAGTCCACCTATTCCAAGTTTCTGTAGGGTTTTGATCATAAATGGGTGTTGGATTTTGTCAAATGCTCTCTCTGCATCTATTGAAATGAGTCTTTGAGTCTGTTAACATAGTGAATAATGTTTATTGATTTACATATGTTGAACATCCCTGGGGTGGATCCAACTTGGTCAGGGTGTATGATCTTCTTGATAATTCTCTGTATTCTATTTGCTAGTATCTTGTTGAGGATTTTTGCATCAGTGTTCATTAGGGAGATTGGCCTGTAGTTCTCTTTTTGGGTTGGGTCTTTTTCTCCTTTTGGAATCAAGGAAATGGTTGTTTCAAGGAATGAATTTGGGAGTACTACTTCCCTTTCAATTTCATTAAAGAGTTTGAGAAGTAGTGGTATTAACTCTTCTTTGAAAGTTTTGTAGCATTCAGCAGTGAAGCCATCAGGACCAGGACTTTTCTTTGTCGGTAGATTTTTTTATTATATATCCAATTTCACAAATTGATATTGGGGTATTTAACATTTTTATATCCTCTTCATTCAGCTTTGGAAGTTCATATGTGTCTGGGAATCTATCCATTTCTTCTACATTTTCCATCTTATTGGAATACAAATTTTCAAAGTAAATGTTTATTATCCTCTGGACTTCCAATGGATCAGTGGTAATTTCCACCTTTTCATTTCTAATAGCATGGATTTGAGCCTTTTCCTTTGTTTGATAAGCTTAGCTAGGGGTCTGTCAATTTTGTTAATCTTTTGAAGAACCAACTCTTGGATTCATTGATTTTTTGGTATGGTTCTCTTAGTCTCCACTGAATTAATTTCTGCCCTGATCCTTATAATTTCCTCCCTAGTATGAACTTTGGGTTTGTTTTGCTCTTCTTTTTCTAGTAGCTTGAGGTTTAGCATTAGGTGGTTTATTTGAGCTTTCTCTCTTTTCCTGGTGTAGGCATTTACTGCTATGAATTTCCCTTGTAGAACTGCTTTCATTGTATCCCATAAATTCCTGTAAATTGTACTGGGATTATCATTTAATTGTAAAAACTGTTCAATTTCTTTCTTGATTTCTTCTGTGATCCATTGGTTGGTCAGCAGAGTATTATTCAATTTCCATATATTTGTGACTGTCTTGGGATTTCTTTTGCTATTCAGCTCTGATTTCAAGGCACTATGGTCTGTAGTAGTCATCTTTTTAAAGGATTATCACATAATCCTCCTTTAGATACAACACAGAACATAAAATTTCCAAGTCACCATTGTTCAATATGGCTGACAATGCCTTGGATCTGAGTTCCTGCCCTGCCATGCCTTTTAGAACAGATCTGGATGGGGAGCCCAGACATTGCCCTGCTTCAAAAGGGGACCTCCAATGAGAATTTGTAATGAATTTGAAAAGCCATCCCCAGACTTCATCTTGAACCCAACTTTTCTACCTCTTCTGTAATTACAGAGATCAGAGACAGGGATGTGTGTTACTCTTATTCCTACTTGTTCACTTTATTATTGCTATATTTTCATCAACCTTCTTCCTGTAGCTGTCTTCTAGATTTTCAGATGTTGAAAACAAAAGTTCCATATAAAGTGATTCTTCTGAAATTTCTTTCTCTGGTAGGTGTAGAAGATGCCTTCAGTTTCACCTCCAAAGTCATGACTGTGTCGCTGCACAAATTCTCCCCAGGATTCTTCCCAGGCAAGTGATCTGTGAGCTCCCTATGCACTTGATGAACACATATTTTTTGTCTGGTATTTGAATAGACCCATGCTGTTAATGACTTATTGATGCTATTGAACGCAAGTCACTTCAAGTGACATTGACAAGAGGAATGGAAGTAAAACTATTTCTTCCTCCAGATGATTTTTATGGACTGTCAAGATACAGATCACATAAACTTGCTCTCCTATCAGATACCACATATAATTCCTAGTATCTTGATAATTACACTGATATTTTGATATTATGTCAACCCAAGAATCATGAAAGGTCAGATTGTATTTCAGCCAGGAAGATAAACTTTTTTTCAGTTTCCATGTGGTTTTCCTGAGAACCAGAATATTCTTTATAACTGTTACTTTGCCATATTAATTTTTTAAATTGTATTCCCTTAGAAAACCCTCTGCTAAAACTGGGCTCAATGGTATATACCTGTAATCCCTTTCCCCAGCATGCTGAGGATCAGAGTGAAATACTGTCTAATTTCTACTGATTGACCATTGTGGCCTTCTGAATTTCTATCAGAAGATCTTTTAAGTTTTCTAGTTTCATATTGTTAAAAATTGATCACAGTGCTCTGCTTTCTTACAGGAACAGGTGATGTGTCTGACATCGGTCTAGGGAAAGGACGGTACTACAGTGTAAATGTGCCCATTCAGGATGGCATACAGGATGAGAGGTACTACCACGTCTGTGAAAGGTATGATTATTAACACTGAACCAGTAACAAGCAGATTATATTTATATAGGGTAATACAGTTACCAATCTCACAGAATTTGTTTGGTTTGTTTTGGTTTGGTTTTTGTTTGTTTGTTTATTTGGGGAGGGGTTTTTTGTAGTACCAGGGATCAAACTCAGGACCTTGAACTTGCGTGGCAGGCATGGTACCACTGAGCTAAATCTCACAGAATTCATTTTTGAGGAACCATTTGAAGAAGAGAACTATTATATATACACATAGCTTTTACACACTGTTTATTATATTGTTGGTAGAAGTCCAAGGCTTGAACCAGAGCTGTGCTCCAGGTTTGATCTTACCCACTACCTGGTATGATTAAGGCTATCCCAAAAGAAAAACCCTCAGAATGTAATGGCAAATCCTTTGTCTACTTTTGCTTAGCTAAAGAAACCTGCATATGTATGATTTCACTAGACTGGTAGGGAACATTTCAGTTTTCCTTTATGGAAACCAAATCTACCTCTACTGGTGTTAATATAATGAGATGACTATAATTCTTTATCATGCATTATTGACTTCTATCCTCTGTGTTAAAATGAGAATCAGAAGGAGGGAGAGGATTTAGCTCTGTGGCATCACACCGGCCTTGCAAGCATAAGGTCATGGGTTTGATCTCCGGTACTGCAAAAAAACAGCAACAATAAAAAGATAGTGGGGTAGAGCAGTGCTGAGGATTCAACATGTGGCCTTGTGCATGCTAAGCACCACTGAGCTATCCTCTAGTCCAGAAATATGCTCTTTTATCCTATGGCTAAGAATTAAATTACTGATATAAGCAGACAGTATCGTGTGGAAACCACTAAGGTTAAAAGTCCTACAGAATATGGGAGGAGACTAAATGCACATTCATAAAATTGAGATCAGTCAGGCACAAATGTACTTGCTGACTATGACAAGAGAAAAACTAAGCCTGACTAGAAGTCTGCCAATCAACATTCCTCAAGGTAAGCCATGGAGAATGAGGTTCTCTTGACTCCTCCCCTACCTGGTTTATAGTTCTCCCTGTGTCCGGTAGAAAACAGGAACTTCCAAAAGTCCCTGTCTGCCTGCACTGGCCATCATCACTGTCAGATGAACAAACAAAGTGGAGCTATTAAACAATAAAAATGCCAGGCATAGCTGTGCGGGCCTTTAATCCCAGCACTCTAGAGGATCGCCGCCTGTTCGAGGCCAGCCTGCAATACATAGTAATTTCAAGGTCAGCCTGAACTTGATAGCAAGACATTGTCTGAAAAAAAAAAACACAAACAATAAAACTTTATGTTTTAATGATTCCTCTCAGCTCAGGAGATTTGGCCAAGTCATCAGGCAGTCATTCAAGAGCACAAGCATTGTCAGGATTTTTTAAAATTTTGTTTTTATTGGCACATGTTTACAGTACAAAATGATTATATTTTTCATGGGGAGTTGGTAAATGTATGTAATACATCTTAACTATTTTTCTCAATCCCTTCCCCTCTCCTGCCTCCACTGTTGCTCCTTCTCTTGGTCCCTATCCCTTTTGCAAAATATCTATCTCCGTTTCCTATTAGCTAACTTTTATTTTGCCTTCTTTTTGTGTGTGTGTATTTGGATTGCTCATATAAAAGAAATGTGATATTTAAGCTTGTGTGTCTGATTTATTTCACTTAGCATTATTGTCTCAAGGTCCAACCATTTTTCTGCAAATTACTTATGCTTATGCTTCTTTATGGCAGAGTAATACTACATTGTGTCTACCACATTTTCTTTATCCATTCATCTGTTGATGGTCATATAGGCTGCTTCCAAGATGTAGATGTACATATATCTCCATGCTACAATGTCTTTACCTCTTTTAATAGGTGCAGTGAATGAAATTTCTATTTTTAGTTTTTGAAGTATCTCCATCCTGATTACCATAGTCACTGTAGTAGTTTTATATTCCCACTAATGATGTTGAAAGGTTCTCTTCCCCTGTAGCTTTACTACAATTATTGATTTGATTCGTGATGATAGCCATTGTTTCTGGAGTAAGATGGAATCTCAGTGTTGCTGTAATTTTTATTTCTCTAATGGCCAGACATTGAACATTTTTTCATGTATGTATTGGACATTTGTACTTCTGTGAAGTGTCTGTTCATTTCAATTACCCATTTTCTGATTGAGTCTTTCATTTTGAGAGTTACAATTCTTAATATGTCCTCGATATTAGCCCTTTGTCTGAGAAATAGCTGACAAAAAATTTTTCCCATTCTGTTGCTTGTCTCTTCACTCTGTTGGTTGTTGCCTTTGCTGTGCAGAAGCTTTTTAATTTTATGTTAATACCATTTGTTGATTCTTGATGTTATTTTTGTGCAATTGGACTCTTGTTCAGAAAGTCCTTGCTTATATGTGTATGACTTCAAGAGTTTTACCTATTTTATGTCCCAGGAGATTAAATGTTTCTGTGTTAATATTTAGATCTTTGATTCATTTTCATTTTAGTTTACTACATGGTGAGAGATCTGTGTGTAGATTCAATCTTCTGCATGTGTATAGCCAGTATGCCCAGCACCATTTGTTAAGGGGGCTGTCTTTCCCCCATCATATGTTTTTGGTCCCTTTGTCAAAGATCAAAAAGCTGAATGTTGGATGTGAGGGCCATCTGACTGCGACATCTGTCACCCCATTGATTGCCAGGGTTGATTCGGCTGATCTGGCTGGCTAGGCGGGTGTCCCCTTCCTCCCTCACCACTCCATGTGCGTCCCTCCCGAAGCTGCGAGCTCAGCCGAAGAGGACGACACCCCGATAGAGGAGGACCGTTTCCTCGGTCAAGGGTGTACGAGTAGCTGCGCTCCCCTGCTAGAACCTCCAAACAAGCTCTCAAAAAGCTGAATGTCGGAGGAGTTGTTTCTGCAACTGCATTGATCCACATGTCTGTTTTTGTGCCAATACTATGCTGTTTCTTTAATCACTGTATCTTTGTTGAAATCTGGGATTGTGATGCCTCCTATTTTGCTCTTAAATAATGAGTCCCTTCCCAAAATGGCACTTGATTCAATATTCTCTGGCTACATGATAGGTATTTCACTGCATTTCTTCTAGAACTGTTTTTGCTATACTAGATGTCTTCTTGTTCCAAAGGAATTTTAGGATTGTTTTCTCTAGTTCTGAGAAAAATGTATTGGTATATTAATTGGTGTATTAATCAGTACACATTAAAGAAATAGATTTTAATATGTATATATACATATGTATACACACACACGCGTGTGGCTTACAGTGGCCACCTGTAGAGTCAGGTATGGAAGAATGCAGAAGAGTCATCTTTGTGTTAGAGATCCAAAGGACCCAGTCACAAGTGAAAGGCCTGGAGCTCACTGTAGAGTCGCATGTGACTCTGTATCAAGAAGCCAAGGTGGGGGCTGAGGATTTGGCTCAAGTGGTACTGCACCTACCTTGGAAACACAAGGGGCTGAGTTCAATTCCTGCTATTGAAAGGAAAAAAAAAAAAAACAATGCGCTGGAAGGCTGAAGAGTCTGCACTAGAAACCAAGAGATGGATGTCTAAGGCATTGGCAAAAACTGGAGCTCCTCTGAAGAAACAGAAATAAGACTTCTTTCCTTTTTCATTTCATTCAGGCTACAAGCCTACTGGTTAGCGCTCCTCACAGCCAGGGTAAGTCTTACCTCTCCACACCAGAACTATATGCTAAGCCAGTCAGCTGGGTGTTTCTTACTTAAATTGACAAAACAGGGCCTGGGATTTAGCTCAGTAGTTCCAGCACCTACCTGGCAAGTGCAAAGTGCTGAGTTCAATCCCCAGTACCACATTAAAACAAAACAAAACAAGACAAAACAGTTTACTATCACAACTGGGATTGCCTTAAATAATTTCTTTCTCAGTTTATTCTTGGTATACATTAATGCTATTGATTGTTCTGTTTGACACTGTATCCTACTATGCTAATGAATTTGGTTATTAGTTCTAGGAGTCTTTTAGTAAAATGATTGGGTCTTCTAAACAGATGATCATATTTGCAAATAATGATAATTTGACTTCTTCCTGTCTTATATAGATCCTTTTTATTTCTTTTTCTTGCCTGATTGCCCTGGCTAATGTTTTAAGTACTGTGATGAACAAGAATGGTGATGGTGCACATTCTTTTTTTTTTTTTTTTTGAGAGAGAGTCTCGCTTTGTAGTTCAGGCTGGCCCTGAGCTCACTCTGTAGCCCAGGCAAGCCTTGAACTCAGCAATCCTCCTGTCTCTGCCTCCCGAGTGCTGAGAATACAGGTGTGAGTCACCACGCCTGGCATGGTGCACATTCTTAAATTGTTCCTGATATTAGAGGGAAACCTTTCAGCTTTTCCTGCTTTAGTATGATGTTTACAGTTTGTTGGTCCTGAATGGTTTTTATCAGATTGAGATAAGATGCTTCTATACTATTTTCATTAGTACTTTTATCATGAGTGGATGTTGGATTTTGTTGAGTACTTTACTTCATCTATTGATTCTTCACTTTTTCTCTTTGCTTCTTTTATGTGATGTATTACATCTGTGGATTTGTATATATTGAGCCATCCTTACTTCCCTGGGAAAATTCTATTTGGTCATAATGTAAAATCTTTTTAGTGATTTATTGCATATTATTTGCCAGTATCTTGTTGAAGTTTTTGTGTTTGTGTTCATTAAAGAGATTGGGCTATAGTTCTCATTTTTGTCTGCTTGCGTCCTTGTCTGCTTTCAGAATCAAGATAATACCAGCTTTCAGGGATAATTAGTACACCTTTCAATTTCATTAAAGAGTTTAAGGAATATTGCTGTCAGATCTTCCCTGAAATTCAAGTAGAATTTAGCAATGAATCCATCTGGTCCTGTGCTTTTCTTGATTAGTAGGTTTTTTAATCCTGCTTCCATTTCAGTGCACTTTATTAGATTATTGAGGGTTTTTATATCTTTTTGGTTCAATTTTGATAATTCACATATATATAAGTTCATATATATATGAACATATATGAATAATGAATTCGTATATATATGAATATATATGTATGTGGGCATATATATGCATGTTTCATATATACATATGTATATATGTATATATGAATCCATTTCTTCTAGATTCTTCAATTTATTGGTTTGCAGGTTTAGTACAGGTTTTCAAAATAGTTACTAATAATTTTCTGGATTTCCATGGTGTTGGTTGTGATTGCACATTTTTCACTTTTAGTTACATTGATTTGGGTCTCTCTTTTTCCTTTTTTTCAGTAAGTTTGTCTAAGGGTTCATCTATTTTGTTTGTTTTTTCAAAGAACCAGCTGTTTAATTCATTGATTTTTTTTTGCACTTTTTAGTGTCAATTTATCCTTTTTTTTTTCTAGGTTCTTAAAGTGTATCATGAAGTTATTTATTTAGGCCTACACTGTTTTTCTGATGTGGGAATTTACAGCTATAAACTTCCCTCTTAGGTCTGCCTCCCTTGTATCCCATACGTTCCAGTATGTTGTACCTGCATTGTCATTTGATTCTAAGAACTATTTACTTTCTTCCTTGATTTCCTCTATGATCCATTTATTATTCAAGAGTACATTGTTTAATTTCCATATGTTTGCATAATTTTTGTGATTTGTTTTGACACTGATTTCTAGTTTTTTGTGCTGTGATCTGATAATACACATGGAATAATTTACATTAGTTTGCATTTACTAGACATGCTTTATGGGCTGGTATGTGGCCTATTTTGGAGATAGTCCCATGTGCAAATGAGAAGAATTTATATGCTATTATTTGGGGGGACTCTAGACATTAACTATATACGTTTCTTTGAAGGTTTGGTTCAATTCTGGGGGTTTTTTGTTGATTTTTTTTTTTTGTCTAGGTCATCTTTTTGTTATAGTGGGGTGCTGTCCTGCCTCATTGCAATTGTATTGATTTTTATCTCATCTGTTATGACCAGTAGTGTTCATTTTATGAAGCTGGGTATACTGTGTCTTTGGTGCATATATGTTTATAATTGTTATCCTTTCCTATTGAGCTGATCTCTTAATACATAGTTACTTTGCCACTTCTGATCAGTTTTGGCTTGAAGTCTGAAAATAGGATAACTACTTGTGATGGTTTTCAGATTTCTGATGCATGGAATATTGTTTTCTATCCTTTGATTTTTAGTCTGTGGAATGTCTTTTTGAACTAAATATGTTTCTTGCATAGTATGTGTTGCTAGGTTATGTTTCATGATCCTCTCTGCCAATCTGTGCCTTTCAATTGGAGAATTGAGACCATTCACATTAAGAATTACTATTGAAAGCTATTGACATTACTCTCATTGCATCATTTTCCTATTCCTGAGTTCCTTTGATTCCCCTCTGCTTAACTATTTGCTCTTCCTGGTAGATTCATTCTATTAGATTTCTGGGATATTGTTGACCCCCCCCCCTTCTCTCTCAACACGGTCTCGCTTTGTAGTTCAGGCTGGCCCTGAGTTCACTGTGTAGCCCAGGCAAGCCTCAAACTCAGCAATTCTCTGCCTCTGCCTCCCAAGTGCTGTGATTACAGGTGTGAGCCACAACGCCCAGCATTGTGGGGTGTGTACTGATTGCTGGTGGGAATGAGTCACCATGCCCAGTATTGTTGTATGTGGTTACCGGGATAAACCAGGGACCTTGTACTTGCTAGACAGGCACCAGAACCACTGAGCTAAATCTCCGCCCCCTCCCCCATTGTCTGTTTCTTAGATATTCTTGAGAATTTTTTCAGAGTCCTGGTTTTAGTACTCATGAATTTCTTCAAGTCTTCTTTGTCATGGAAAGACATTATTTTTCCATCGATGCTGAAAAGCAAGTTTTGCAGGATATGTCAGTCTGAATTGGAAGTTGTTTTCTTTGAGGGCTTAAAATACTTTACTCCAACCTCTTCTGGCCTTTAAAGTTTGTGTTGAGAAGTCTGCTGTGATCCTAATTGATTTGCCTTTATTAAGTGGTTCACATCTTTTAAGATTCTGTCCTTGTATTAGACTTCTGGGATTGTGTCTATGATATGTTGTGGAGTTTTTTCCTGATCATGGCTATGTGGGGCTCAGTGTGACTCACTTTTCTGTGTTTAATTTTTTGCCCATATTTCAAAAGTTTTCTGCTATTATTTCTGTACTCAGAGGGGGTTATAATTTGTGCTATCTTATTTTTTACTGTTTAATCTTATGTATATAGGGGTGGGTAGAGGAGTTGAAGGGAGGGCAGGGGAATGGAGAAAATAAAGAACAACATATACCGTGTACAGGTACAAATAATGTTGAATGTGATCATATTGTATATCTAAAATGTACCAATAAACTCAATAAAGAAAAAAAGATTTAACCTTAGATTAGTCTTCTTTGTGTCATCTAAGAGCTGTTGTTCATGTTCTTTTTCAAAAGATATCTGAATATTTGGTCACTGATGCCAGCCTTGTCTTCTCATCTGACACTCTGTCCTCATATATTGGTCACTTCTGCTGCCCATACTTGAAAAAAAACTTTTAATCTTCCAATTTTCTGTTTGTTATCTTTCATAGACTTTACTTATTTGCCAAACTGGTCATTCATGTTTTTCTATTGTTGTATTGAGCTCAGTCAGCTTTTTATTAATATCTTCTTTAAACTGCAATCATTTTGTTAAGTCCATTATTTATTTATATCTTCTTTGAGCTTACTAAACACCTTGGTGATCTGTTTTTATCTCCTCTTTTTATCATTTTATATAATTCAAGTGTGTGCCTTGTGATTTCCTCACCTCCATGCCCCAAGGATCAATTTCTGGGGAGTCAGGGATTTTTTTGGACATTATGTTGCCTTTTCAAGTCATATTTGTGTGTGTGTGTGTGTGTGTGTGTGTTTGTCTCTTTGGTTGTCTGTTTGGGTGTGCTGAGGCTTGTGGAAAGACTCTGATGTTAGTTGGACAGAGTTTCTGCTCTTCTGTGATACACTCTGAGCATGGCTAACTGTAGGCTTTGCCTCTGCCCCAACATCCCACAAGCTCCATTAATTTTGGAGGACAGGATTCAGGTAATTTTCCCATCACCCAGTTATGCAGGAATGGACTACATTATTATTAATGACACAAAGGCAATCTGGATATTAACATACAAAGAAAACCTATCATTAATAAAAACAACTATGCCACTGTAGCAATAGCAACTAAATCAGAAACAATGATAGTATCAAAGAAACTGAATATTGACATATCAGAAAAACCAATAACGTACACCCTTAACAGAAAATAGATCTGTAATTATAGTGTAAACAAAAATAAAGCAAATACTGATATACTGTAAATGTCTTCTAAATGTAGCAATTATACCTCCACTAATAATATAAGCATTCAACAGTAATAGCACAGATTTAATTAAATATCTAAAGTTTAATAAAGCTTAATGGTTATACTAGTAAAGCCGGAGGGGGTGGTTAATAATAAAATGAGAGAAAATATTGAAAATTTGATCAATGGAGGATAAGAAGGAGAGAAAAGTGAGATAAAGGATCCTATTAAGGATAAAAGAAAAGTAATGGAATTGGATAAAGGTAACAGAAAAGACCCAGGGAAAAATAAGAATAATAAAGGAAAAAGGAAAAAACCCAAATCCCCCCAAAAAACCATGAAGAAGAAATACGTAAAAAGAAAGAAATGACCCTTCAAAAGATTCCTCTGTACTTTTGAATGAGTGATTTCTTTCAAGTATCTACACTTTTGAAATCAGGAAGTCATGTTTTTTTCCTCCTAGCTTTACAGTTTGTGGGTCTGTGAGGTGCCTTCCTATTCCAGAGGCCCTTCTGTCCATTCACACCAGGCCATGGCGACATCCAAGCCAAGATACGTCCTTGCTCACATTGGTAGATGGGAAAAGTAGTCATATCACTGTTCTCTGTTAGATGTAGGCAGCAGGATGCGTGTTCAAGCAGGCCTATGTATTTAATGCTAGCCCTTTCAAATCCAACCACCCCTGACAGCCATACTTATGCCTGGATTTTTACCAGGTAGGGCAGGGCCCTGTATCTTCCCAGGCCTGAGCTTAAAGCCTCTCAGGGGTTCTATGTCCAGCTTGCACCCTCTCTGTGACTGTGTCTATCACTGTCTCTCACTCAATCCCTGTTGGAGGATAGCAGCGGGAACCCTGAAGTGAAACCGTTTTGTAATTATATTTTCTAGGAATCATTCTTAGATAATGAGCCCCTCCCAAAGTGGCACTTGATTTGACTTTCTCTGACCACATGACAGCTGCTTCTCTGCATTTCTTCTCCAACTCTAGCCTGCCATAGCAAAGAAGTGACTTTCACAATAAAACCCCATGCTTTTGATTTTTTGCAATTTACAATAGCTATCAACTTTTGGGGGGACTAGGACTGCTGGCTTGGTCAGTTGTTTCTCTCTGGAAACTCTGACCCTGGGGGTTTAACTTGTGTATATAAAGCAGAGGCAATTCCCCCTCCCTGGCAGTCAGAGTGAGTTTCCAGACTACTTCATTCTTTTCTGTTTTATGGTCCACCTCTGTATCTTCTCCATAAATTCTAATTTTCCTGTCAGTTCCCTCCCAAATCCTGGAAATCTACTTCCTTTTCTTCTCTTTGCCAAGTTGTTATTTTCAGGTATCTGGATTCCAGGTCCTTGGAGAGACTGTATTTTGCCACTGATCACTACTGAGTCATTTTGGATTCTTTTTCTTTATGATTTTGATAATTTCCTTCAGCTACCTCTGTATGGTCAGACTGCAAGAACACCACCAACAACAAAACCTTTTTTGTTGTTTTATCTTGTTTTTGAGCCTACCATTGCCTTTCTGTGTGCCTCCTTACCCTCTTTTCTGTCCTCAAAATGTGCAGATCAGAGCTACTTATGTAATTCAGCCGATAAAGATGGCCTGTGTGTGGTTCATGTAAAAGGAAAATGTGTGTGTGTGTGTCTTTTAATCCCTTTTGTTGCCCTTTTTTGGCCAAAGCAGAAAACTGGTTATTATCTTCAGTGCACTGTCCATAGTGTTTTCTGGAGCTTTTTCCTGGATATTAATTGAAAGTCACTGCCCATCATCCTACAAGTAATACTTTGTAGTACCTGGCCCTCCCTACATGGATCACCTTACATGTGTGTCTGCTGAAGCTCATCTGCCAATCATAAAACTTCCTGAGGTCTTCCTTTTACCCCCCATCCGATTGTCCTTTCACTGTCTAAAAAAGTTGAATATTCTGTGTGTTTCCAGAATTGAGGATTTCTCAGTGCCTACTTCCTCTCAAGGAAGTCTACTAGTTATCCTTCTTCACTGAGAAATATAGAGATTTATTCACTATATTTTCTTTTTTAACCATACACCCATTCCTACTACATGATAAAATATTTACATTCCATGATAATTCACATTTAAAAATAGTAGTTGTATCAAAACATTTGTAAAGTAAATTTAACTCCAAGGAAAATATCTATAGATTACACGTGATTTTCCCTTTGCAGTGACCCTTTGCCACCTGTATCCTGGTAGACTGATAGCTTTTATGTACAAAAGGCTAGCATTTATTAAAGTTTCTTCTGGTTTGCCTGCTAATGAATCAAGCACTCATCTGTTTATATGTCCCAGAGCCCTTCCGCCTGTGGAGCCACGCTGGCAGGTCACACATTGATCACCCAAAATAACAGGTTCCAAGTTTTCATTAGACATATAATAATTGTTTGCTTTGATTTCCTTCAGAAGTCGGGTCTGGTCTGAGCATGATCTGAAGACACCTTTGATTGCAGGGTGCCAAGAAGGCTTCCTGGTCCAGACATCTCTCTTCTCTGTTGAACTAATACGTAGCTGAAATTTCTTTAATGGGAAATAGACCTTTATTCTCCAATTAGAAATGAGCATCAAAATGAAACTGTCATACAACTTTCTCCTCACTGCCATTCTGCTGTGGACAGATAGTGTCAGAGACAGCAGCTCTGGAAAGGGTAAGAGCGAGAGCCCCCTGAGTGCTCAGCGGAGCAGAGCATTAGAGAGAAGGTAGCACAAACACAGCCAAATAATCTTGGCCGGCAAAATAGTTTTGCCTAGTTTTACCAGTTCTGGTCAGTCCCAAGCATTGTGCTTTTCACTACTTTTCATGTGAGACTTGGAATTAATGTCTCTTACACATTTGCCATTGTTACCTCTAAACCATCCACCTGAGTGTCTAATACACTCAGAAAGTATATTAGACATAGGAATGGCTTATTCTTTTATAATGGAAATTCTGTATGTTTATCTTCTCCATTCCATTCTTTTTGTTCTATGATTCCTCTGGTTCTCTGGCTCATTCCTTGCTAGTAATATATAAAGGACCTCTTTGCCTCAGGCAGGAATTTAAAGGTTTCATCTTAAGATTGAACACATTCCCTTTATTTTTAAAAATTGGCTTAGAATTTCTTGTAATATACGGGATAAGGAATCTTTACATGAACATTTTCTAATACCACCTAGCTTTGGATTCCATTTTGTATAAATGATAATTTCATAGAGTTTCTTGGGTCATTCAACACCAAGGACAAGAGTTAATAGTTCCCATAAGCTCTTATAATTTCCATGAGAGCTACTAGAGTTGGTATTACAAATAGAACCCTGTTTTAACTACCATAAAGTAATGTCAGCTTTGCTTTTGTAAGTAGACCTCCTCCTTCAAATAGAAGCTTATGATCCCAAAATAGAGATCATAGCAGTAGATTATAATTTTGATGTGCGTGGAAGTGTGCCAGCCTCACCCTACCTCCATCCCAGGGCCTCCACACATATAGTTTCATGGGAGAGAGAGGCTGTTCTGCTGAAGAGACTTTGTTGATGCCCAAACTAACATCTAAAAGAGGAAAGAGGGTGGAGAATATAACTCAGTGAAAGAGCCCTTGACCAGCATGTGCTATGTGTTGGATTCCATCCTCAGCACCTCAAAATGAGCAGATAAATAAATGAAGAAAATCTGCTGCCTATGTCTAGCTTATTTGCTCTCCAGATAGATAAATAGATCAATAGGTAAATAGACAGATGGTTGATAGGCAGGAAGACTGATTTTTTTGGTGTTACCATGGGTTGAATCAAATGGTGTTCTACCACTGTGCTACAGCTCTTTTTATTTTGAGTCTCACTAAGTTGCCCAGGCTGGCCTCAAACTTGCAGCCTCTCTGCCCCAGCCTCCTGCTTGAGTAGCTGGGATTATAGACATGTACTGCCATACTTGGCTTCTCTAACTATATTTGAATGAAATATGAGATAGTCTTGATAATGTCTCACTGATTACCTAAAATGGTGTGTTGACAACTTTGGGGACATTTATAATCAATGACTGTAGAAAGACTAGCAAGAACTTCCTCACTGGTAAATATGAAGGCAACACTCTAAAACCTCAGATTTTGCGGGATGAGCCCACTACTTTCCCACTATGAACTGCTATTTACATACACAGAGTTTGCAAGAAGAAATTCAGAGTGATGCTAAAACTTGGAAGTTTGCATCCTACCTGTCATCTTAAAGCCCTGGCAGCCAGAAAGTATTCTTAACTATATATGTGATCGTTAGTATGTGTCTCATCAACAAACTATAGATATGGTGCTTATAATGTGTGTGAACACATAACTGAGCTAACAGTTTGAAAAAAGTCACTTTTCATTAAGAATATTCAGTTATTCTACTTAGTAAGACAATTAAGCACAGATATTGTATTAATATCTTACCAAAAGAGAGGCACATTGTTAAATGGACTTCTTAATAGGACTCAGAAAAAGTCTATTAAACTGGTGTTCACATTCAGTAGCAGTTTTTATGTCCACATGTGTAAAACTTGGCTGGTAAAAGCTATCAACCTGACAGAGAAATACAGTAACCTCATCCTGGTGAACTAGCATTCATAATAGTAGTCATTAAAATAAGAATCTACCGCTGGGCATAGTGGCTCATGCCTGTCATCCCAGCACTCAGGAGGCAGAGGCAGGAGGATTGCTGAATTCGAGGCTTGCCTGGGCTACATAGTGAGCTCAGAGCTAGCCTGAACTACAAAGCGAGACCCTGTCTCAAAAAATAAAAAAATAATAAGAATCTACCTGTATTTGGTACTTTGCCTCTTTATCTTGAGTCCTGTGGTTTATAATGTATAACTCAAAAGTGAAAGAAACCTTTTATTCCCCCATTAAAGACTATTGGCCTAAAGTATAATTCAGGGCCCTCGTAAGTTTTTTTTTTTTTAATTCTGTTTTTACCACTTTCTTTTATGAGTGAACTATTACACTTATCTATTTTAATTATATTTTTTTGCAGTGTAGGGAATTGAATTAAATTTTTATAGCTTGTCAACTGCTTTTCTCAAATATTAGCTCAGCTATTAATGGGCTAGCCAAAGTAATCAACTCAGAAAGAACTTTTCTCTAGGAGAACAGCAGGGTCATTAAAAAAAAAATAGCTCATGTGAGCCTGAGTTTTTATTTCTGAGAAGAAACTCTTTCTGTCCATCTATTCTGAGCCACACTCACATCCAACAAGGAAGAGATTTTTTTAAAACCACAGCTAATATGTATCTTTATAGTATGTGTTTGTTGCCTAAGAATTTTCCTCAGACTCTGATATCACCTCTAAAATACAAGTCAGTGTTTTGTTTTGTTTTTAGTATAGAATCCAGTGTTGTGGGTTTAGGGCCCAAATTCACCTCTCCAAAGCTTTTCTTTCTGTTGTTTTTTTTTTTGTTTGTTTGTTTAGTTTTGTTTTTGAGATAGGGTCTCACTTTGTAGTTCTGGCTGACCTTGAACTTACAGTCCTCCTGCCTCAGCCTCCCAAGTGCTGAGGTTACACATGTGTGTCACCTTCTCTTCTTCAATACTTTCCTGGCCTTCCTTCAAAAGAATTAAACAGTTTAAGTTCCTTCACAGGGTTTTAAAAATGGTAAATAACGAGAAGGGGAAAGGGGCTATCAGGCTACAGAATGCACTGTGTGGCAGGTTCTTGGCTTCCCATTTATTTGGCCTGAACTCCTACTATGGGCATGCACAGCCACGTAAACTAGCTCAGTCATTCACTCTGCAAAAACAAACTGGGGCTTTGCTGTGTGACAGGCACTCTACTAGGTTCTGGTAGCAGTGAACAAGATGCAAAAGTCTCTTGTAGCCTACAGCTTAGCCTCTAGAGAGCACTTGCCTGTGCAAAAAACTACACTAAAATTTTACATCACTTCATTTGATCTTGGTGACAAATTGCACTCTAGGGCTGGGGATTTAGCTCAAGTGGTACCTCACCAAGCTTGGACATACAAGGGCCCAAGTTCAATTCCTGGTTCTGCCAAAAAAAAAAAGAAAGAAAGAAAGAAAAAAGAAAAGACAATTTGCACTCTATCATGAACAGGAAAGTAGTTATGATGATTCTCACTTTATAGATGAGAAAACTGAAGGACTGACCTGCTTAAGGTCACATGACTAATCAGTAGTGAGCCCATGTCTGTCTGCTCTTTAAAGTATCAACTGTATTATCCCCAAAGGTGTCACATGCAAATATGAAATTTAATTGTTCAAAGAAAAAAATACCAGCCTCAAGACCTCTTGAAGTTTTCTCAGTGGATTGCAAACACACACAACAACCCCCCAAAAAATCCCTAGGCTCACCGGCCCACTGTACCCCAGAGCAGTGCAGACTCAGCTACTTCAGGTACCATTCCGTTTCTGGTGGCGGTGGACTGAGGGCCGCCCACCGATCCACTGTACCCTGGAGCGGCGCGGACTTGGTTACATCAGGCGCCATTCCATTTCCTGCGGCGGTGGCGGACTGAGGGCACCCCACCAGGCCACTGTACCCCGGAGCGGCACGGACTTGGCTACACTGGGCGCCATTCCATTTCCAGCAGTGGTGGCAGATTGAGGGCTGCCCACTGGCCCACTGTACCCCGGAGCGGCGCGGACTTGGCTACCTCAGGTGCCATTCCATTTCCAGCAGTAGTGGCAGACTGAGGGCTTCCCACTGGCCCACTGTACCCTGGAGCAGCACAGACTTGGCTACTTCAGGTGCCATTCCATTTTTGACGGTGGTGGACTGAGGGCCGCCCACCAGGGCACTGTACCCCGGAGTGGCATGGACTTGGCTACACTGGGCACCATTCCATTTCCAGCAGCGGCAGAAAACTGAAGCCTGCCCACGAGCCCACTGTACCCAAGAGCTGTGCAGTGAGGAGTCAGGTACGGACCCTGGGCGCCATCCCCACCACGGAGGATTGTGGGCCTCCGGTTGGCCCCAACCCCTCCCCGGAGCTACATTGTGAGGACCCAGGTCCGAGAGGAGCCAGAGCCATCTCCTCCATCCCTCCACAGGAGGCATGCTGAGACACCAAGCAAGATTAAAAAAAAAAAAGGGGAATCTAGCTTCTATTTTGCCATCTACTCCTAGATCCCCTCTGTTCACCTCTTGTCCCCACACCCTCTCCTATCTTCCTTTCAGAACCAATACCCAGAAGTAAAAGACTCTTAGGCTGCCTTATTTCTTCTTCTGTACTATTATAAGAAGGTGTGCAAAGTGTCCAATGGTCTTACAGCATACAGTTGGTACTATTGTATATACGCCCTATTATCCTCTATTACCCACTGACATATATGAGGTTCTAGGGTATAGGTGATCTTCATAAATCTGCTAACCCTATTTCATTCTCCTCCTGTCTTCCTACCTCCCTGATTCCCCACTGACCTCTTATCCATGAAGGGTTCAGGGGGTACATTTACTATCTACATGTTGTATACACACTGCTGATTAATTCTAAATTCTGGCATATGGACATAGAGGTAACTCATAAGCTCAAAGTCTTCAGAATAGAATTTAACAAAACTTTTTATCTTCTTTACTGTGTTTAATACTGATATTGGCATTGACTGTATTATGATAACAAATATGATGTGATTGTTCTGCTCAAATACCTCCTATGGTATGTCAGAAATGAGAACAAGGGTCATTACAGATTCAAGGAGGACCACCCAGGAAAGTGCCACATCCAAAGGGCCCCAGATAATAGAAAGAGACCTTCAACAAACATTGCCCTGTCATCAGGCAAAGAAGAGCATTAGTAACAACGAAAGAGTAGAAATGAGAAAATACACAAAAAAACAGACACAAAGATCACCACCACAGGGAAATTAAGAGCAAAGGGAAATAGGGCAAACTGAAACTCAAACACCAGGACTCTTGGAGATGGTAACTAAAGCAGATCTAGTAAAATGGAAATCAGAACTCATCTCTGAGATCAAAACAGGGATACTGTCCACAATGAAAGACATCATTAAAGAAGAGATCAGTGAGATGATAGAATCCAAGATAGCAGAAGCAATGAAACCTTTTAAACAGCTTCAAGCAGAGCTCCAGGGAATGATGAAGGAGAATGAAAGCTTGCGAAGTAGAAGGAATGAACCGGAGAACTGAATCTCAGACCTAGAGGACAGCATAGCAGCCAACGAGCAGGAAAGATATAATCTATGGAAAAGAGCAAGGGACCATGAGAAATCAATTCAACAGCTTCTAGATGACTCAAAGAAAAATAATATAAGACTTATTGGAGTCACTGAGGAAGCAGGAGACAGTGGAAAAGACATAAAAAAGCTATTGTCAGAGATAACAACAGAAAACTTCACAGGAAAAGAAATAGACATACAGATAAATGAGGCCTATTGGACTCCAAACACCATGACATAAAAATATCTACACCTAGACATATAATTATCAAGGTTCCAGATGCACAACAAAAGAATGAAATACTGAAAGCAGTGAGAGAAAGGAAGAAAATCACCTACAAAGGGAAGCCCATGAGGATCACAGCAGACTTTTCAGCACAAACACTCAATGCAAGGAGAGCGTAGAGAGAAGTATTTCAAGTATTGCAGGAAAACAACCTCCAACTGAGACTGTTGTATCCTGCAAAACTATCTTGCAGAATAGACAGGGAAATAAGATACTTCTATGATAAAGAACACCCGAAAAACTTCACAAATATGAAACCTGTACTCCAAAACATTCTAAAGAACATCTTGAAAAAAAAAAAAACAGAAAATTCCATATCCACAAGACCCAGGAGAGTGAATTCATTGGGGCAAACAAGAAACTAAATAGAAAAGGGGAAAAGCAAAGAAGAAAAGAACCAAGAATAGGGAAACATGGCAGCTCTGAATATGTCCATATCAGTCATAACCATTAATGTCAATGGCCTCAATGAGCCAATTAAAAGACACAGACTAGCAGACTGGATCAAGAAGCAAGATCCTACAATCTGCTGCATACAGAAAACACAGCTAATTCAGAAGGAAACCCATAGACTGAAAAAAATGGTTGGAAAATAATCCTCCATGCCACAGGAAACTGCAAAAAAGCAGGAGTGGCTATCTCATTTGCAGATAAAATAGATTTCAAACCCAAACTGATTAAAAGAGTTAAACAAGGTCACTATATTCTCATACAGGGAATTATCCAACAGAAAGAAATAACAATCATAAATATTTATGTACCGAACTCTAATGCACCCAACTATATAAAACAAACATACTTGTGCTTGCTTCGGGAGCACATATACTAAAACAAACATTACTGGATATGAAAAGCCAGTTAACCATGAATACAATAGCAGTAGGGGATTTTAATACTCCACTGTCACAAATTGACAAATCAGCTGGACAAAGAATCAATAAGGAAATACTTGAGCTAAATCAAACTTTTGAGCAAATAGACTTATTAGATGCCTATAGAATTTTTCACCCTACAAAGCGAGAGTATACCTTCTCAGCTGATCATGGATCATTCTCCAAAATAGATCACATTCTAGTCCATAGAACAAACTTAAGTAAATGCAAAGGAATCGAAGTTATCCCCTGAATACTATCAGACCATAGTGCCTTGAAACTGGAGCTGAATAGCAGAAGAAATTCCAAGATCCTCACAAACACATGGAAATTGAACAACACTCTGTTATCCAACCAATGGGCCACAAAAGAAATTAAACAGTTTCTACAACTAAATGACAACCCCAGCACAACATACAGGAATTTATGGGACACAATGAAAGCAGTTCTGCGAGGGAAATTCATAGCAGTGAATGCCTACACTCGGAAAATAGAACAAACTGAAATAAACAATCTAACGATGAAACTGAATTAGAAAAAGAGGAGCAAAACAAACCCAAAGCACATATTAGAGAGGAAATTATAAGGATCAGAGCAGAAATTAATGCAATGGAGACAAAGAGAACAATACAAAGAATCAGTGAATCAAAGAGTTGGTTCTTTGAAAGAATAAATAAAATCGTCCCTTAGCCATCCTTATCAAACAAAGGAAGGAAAAGGCTCAAATCTATGCTATAAGGAATGAAAATGGAGAAATCAGCACAGATCCAAAGGAAGTCCAAAGGATAATAAACTCATACTTTGAAAATCTATACTCCAAGAAGATGGAAAATTGGGAAGAAATGGATAGATTCCTAGACACATATGAACTTCCAAAGTTCAATGAAGAGGATATAAAAATGTTAACCCGATATCAATCTGGGAAATTGAAAATGTAATAAAAAACCTACCAACAAAGACAAGCCCTGGTCCTGATGGCTTCACTGCTGAATTCTGGAAAACTTTTAAAGAAGAGTTAATACCAGTACTTCTCAATGTCTTTAATGAAATCCAAAAGGAAGCAATACTCCCCAAATCATTCCTTGAAGCAACCATCACCTTGATTCCAAAGGCAGGGAAAGATCCCACCAAAAAAGAAAACTACAGGCCAATCTCTCTACTGAACATTGATGCAAAAATCCTCAATAAAATACTGGCAAACAGAATACAGAGAGTTTTCAAGAAAATAATACACCCTGATCAAGCCAGATTTATCCCAGGGATGCATGGCTGGTTCAATATACATAAATCAATCAATGTAATACACTATATTAACAGACTCAAGGACAAAAACCATATGATTATCTCAATAGATGTAGAAAAAGCATTTGACAAAATCCAACACCCATTGATGATCAAAACCCTACAGAGAATTGGAATCAATGGACTTTATCTCAATTTAATACAAGCTATTTATGAGAAACCAATAGCCAGAATCATACTCAATGGGCAAAAATGGAAACCTTTTACACTAAGGTAAGGAACGAGACAAGGATGCCCGCTGTCACCACTCTTGTTCAATATAGTGCTGGAAACATTAGCCATAGCAATCAGGCAGGACAAAGATATAAAAGGAATAAAGATAGGAAAGGAAGAAGTTAAACTGTCATTATTTGCTGATGATATGATACTCTATCTAGAAGATCCTAAAAACTCAACCAAAAGACTGCTAGACTTAATTACCAAATTTGGTAGTGTTGCTGTATACAGGGTGAATGCTCAAAAATCAACAGCCTTTGTCTACACAAACAATAGACTCACTGAAAGAGAAATTGAGGAGTCAATCCCTTTCACAGTAGCACCCAGAAAAATGAAATATCTGGGAATCAACCTAACAAAGGAAATGAAAGACCTCTACTCTGAAAACTATAGGACTCTGAAAACTGAGATAGAAAAGGAAACCAGAAAGTGGAAAGATGTCCCTTGTTCCTGGGTAGGGAGAACCAACATTGTCAAAATGGCTATACTCCCACAGCTACTATACGGATTCAGTGCAATTCCAATTGAAATTCCAATGGTATACTTTACAGAGCTAGAGAAAATAATACAAAAATTCATCTGGAACCACAAGAAACCTAGAATAGCAAAGGTAATTCTAAGCAATCACGACATGGCAGGGGGTATTACAATCCCCCATTTAAAACTCTACTATAAAGCCGCTGTGATAAAAATTGCATGGCACTGCAAAGTAACAGACCCAAGGAACAGTGGAATAGATTAGAAGACCCAGAAACAGCTCCAGATACACTGAACCACCTTATCTTTGGCAAAGGAGGCAAACATCCCAAATGGAGGAAAGACAGCCTCTTTAACAAATGGTGCTGGAAAAACTGGGCTTTAACCTGCCAAAAGCTAAAGCTAGACCTATCTCTTTCACCATGCACAAAACTAAACTCACAATGGATATGAGACTTAAACATTAAAATAGAAACAATAAGCCTGCTGGACAACAGGCTAGGTAAAACTCTTGGAGACATTGGCTTAGGCAAAGACTTTATGAATAAAGCCTCTATAGCACAAGAACTAGCAGAAAGAATCATCAAATGGGATCTCATCCTACTGAAAACCTTCTGCACAGCAAAAGATGTCACTGCCACTGCTAAAAGACAACCAACAACGTGGGAAAAAAAATCTTTACTAGCTGTTTATCAGACAAAGGGCTATTATCTACAATATATAAAGGACTCAAACAGAACAGCTTCTCCTAGTTTAAAGACCCAATTCAAAAATGGGCATCTGAAATGAACAGACACTTCTCAGAGGCAGAAGTCAAAGTAACCAAGAAGCATATGAAGAAATGTTCAACATCACTGGTCATTCGAGAGATGCAAATGAAAACAACACTGAGATTTTATCTCACTCCACAAAGAATGGCCGCTATCACAAAATCAACCAACAATAAATGCTGGCAAGACTGTGGGGAGAAAGGAACCCTTCTCCACTGTTGGTGGGATTGTAGATTTTTGCAACCATTGTGGAGATCTGTGTGTAGATTTCTCAGAAAACTAGGACTAGGAGTCCCATTTGACCCTGCTATATCACTGCTAGGAATATACCCAAAAGAATTTTTAAAAGTCACATTGGAAAGACAGATGTACACCCTTGTCCATAGCAGCTCAGTTCATGATAGCTCAATCTTGGAAACAACCCAAATACCCATCAACTGGAGACTGGATAAAGAAGATGTGGTTTTTTTAAAAAATAAAATGGAGTATTATTCTGCCATAATGAATGACAAGATCAATCCATACACCTGGAGGATATACTAATAAGTGAAATAAATAGATCACAGGTAGGCAAATACTGGATCTTCTCTTTGACATGAACACCTGTAGATGCAAATGAGCTCTAG
>PVIC010009124.1:0-46338 GCA_004025085.1 Thryonomys swinderianus | reverse complement strand
CCGGCCCCTAATAATTTTTTTTTTTTTTTTTGCTTTTTGGAGACAGGGTCTCGCTTTGTAGTTCAGGCTGGCCCTGAGCTCACTATGGTGCCCAGGCAAGCAGCCGCGAACTCAGCAATCCTCCTGTCTCTGCCTCCCGAGTGCTGGGATTACAGGCGTGAGCCACCACGCCCAGCATTATATGTGGTTATCGGGGATTGAACTCAGGTTCTTGCGCTTGCAAGGCAGGCACCGGAACTGCTGAGCTAACCCTCCGGCCCAGCCCCTAATAATTTTTAAAAATTCAAAAAAAGTTGGTTAAGTGGTAAATAGTAGACCCAAACCTTCTATACTGATGTAAGTCCAAATTACACAAGATTCAAAGTTTCCTCCCAACTCTAACGCTGTGTATTTGGTGCATTTTATAGATCTTGAGGCTCAAAAGCAGTGTCTTTGCTAAAAGTAGTGAAAGGTATTGTTAGTCTAGGCAAATTCTTAAATATCTCAATGTATGTGTCTCTTCACCTATAAAAGAGCTCATGAGTGGCCACTGATAATAGTTATGAGAATAATTACTGTATAGAATACAGTAAGAGCTCAACTAATGTTCATTATTATCATTATTATAAACTTCCCATAAATTCAGTTGTGATCTGGTAACTAAGGAATAAACAAGCTTAAAATTACAGTTTACAAGTTTAATTACAAGTTTAAAATTATAATTATAGAAAATATCTTTAAAATTCACTTATCATACTTGCCCATAAATAATATTTTTAAACTAAAAATTAAAAATAGAATCTAAATACTTAGAAACCCCCCCATAGGTCTCATTTACCCACAACAGACTGAGGCTCCAAGCACACTTCAGATAAAGAACGACTAGAAGTAGACAGGCTCTCTCTTCAGCAGCTTTTCACACCTCAAGAATGTTCACAAACAGTCTTCTTGCTTCAGAGGACTGTTCTGAGAATAAGTGTTTGTAAATATCCTTTGAGTATTTTTACAATGGTGCTACACAACCACACATTACTATAGGCATTATAAATTAACTGGTAACACGTAACAATCCTGGAAATCTTTGAAACATCTTTGCACTCCTCAGGGTCCAAACACCATCTTCCCTAAGAAAAAATTTTGTTGCATCATTCTCACAAAAATGAACAACCACCATCTTCTATAACAGTGATACTGGACTTTTTAGAAAATAAGTGCCCAAATTCCAATCTGAAATGCATTTATTTATCACAAAGTACCAACAGTACAATTAAACCCGATGCTTGTCAACTGTGGTGACTTGGCTCATGTGCCAACAGAACAGGCTCTGCATGCCTGCTGTGGCACACATACCATAGGTTCACCACCACTGTACTATGATGTTAACTGAATGCTGTACCTGTCACAAGCACTTTATAATAAGTCATATGATCCCCATATCCATTCCCTATTCTATTTTACAGACAAGGAAAGTTAGATTGTAAAAAAAAAAAAAGTCACACAACTAGTAGTACAAAGCTGGGCTATGAACTCAAATAATGGCACAATGACCTCCAAAAGACTCCTCTTTTCATAACTACTCTTCCTCTATTCTTAATCTAAAAATAAGCTCTCTGTAACCACCCATCCCCAAAGTAATGTAGCTGAGATTATTAACACCACCACTTTTTATATTTCATCAATAGTTACTAAAACATCTGCTAGCCCCTGTCTCTGAGGACAAGGCCCCTTGCCTCCTCTCTATTTATATAACCTTTTTCCTTTCTAAGCATAATGTTGGTGCTCAAGAAAGTGATAAATGAATTAATTAAAGTAGTGTTACTCTTGAGCTTCTCATCATTCAAGGAGATGAGTATTTTTACACTTCTTATATTGCACTTCAGCATTAACCTGCATTTAGGGGTTAATGTTCGCTTTTGTTTACTTCCTGAGCAAAACTAATCTTATTTTCTCTGCTCAGGCAATACTTTCATTAATTACTAATTCAACAGACCAAAGAAAAACAGGCTATTCAGCTGTCAGATCACACAAGACCTTTTTAATACAGTACTTCAGTCTTGTGGAAATTTTTAAGTAGAATTTGTTTTTTAACATCCCATTTCTATTTTAATGGCTTAAAAAAGAAACTGCCCTTATGGGGGAAAGGAGCATATAAAAGATAATAAACATTTTATGATCCAATAATTGGTTATATCAGAGCCATCACTGTTCAGTAATTAACTTCTTTTCAGCTTATTCACTTGATATTTTGAACACCTTTGATAGACCCAGAATTATCCATATTATTTATATAAGATCAAACCATGTAAAAGACTTCAAAACACAACAAAGTTTCCAATTGTCCATGCTTATTTCAATGTCTTTTCAATGTGGCCTTTGTT
Organism: Thryonomys swinderianus; assembly: GCA_004025085.1. Taxonomy (NCBI): domain Eukaryota; kingdom Metazoa; phylum Chordata; class Mammalia; order Rodentia; family Thryonomyidae; genus Thryonomys; species Thryonomys swinderianus. The sequence continues at coordinate 43,981 of PVIC010009124.1, read as the reverse complement.
TTAAAAAAACCAAATGACTAGCAAACCCAAAAGCACCCCATGTCCTCAGCATGTATTGGGAAACAAAGCAGTAGAAATTACTGCTACAATGTGGGGGCTGTGGACATGGCAACCAGGAGGGGTTCAAGGAAAACATAACAGAAAATTAGAGCTTAAAAGATACCAAAAAATAATAATAATAATTAAACCGTACCACCAGGAAAGAATATACTGAACAGCTGGCATGTTGTTAATATGCAAAATTACAATTAAGTTCAGGTTAATGTCATTTCCAACTAATTACCCACAGTAAGTCAGAAGAGACAAACTAAGAGATATCACTTTACCTCCTTCAACAGTTTTCTCTACTTATGTCTTACTGCCATCCACACAATTACAAGGCTCCTTGCTTTTTTTTATGAAGTCACCCATCTCATTTCTGTCATAGGAGGCCTCCCCTCCTTAAAGGTTGATGTTAGAGGCTGCTAACATTTCAATACCTCCCTTCATCACGCTTCTCTGCATGCCACTTCCTTCATATGAAAACAATGTTCACAGTGTCCTCCACACTGTAACTACCTAAATTCTCATCATTTGTTCTCCTCCTTCTGCTGTTTCTCTCTCCCTGTCCCTTTTTCATATATCCTGTATAAAGAGGAAAATATTGGTCATTTAATACATTACAGGTAAAACATCCCTTAATATTGAGGTGCTTAAGAGCTTACATAAAAAGGACTACAGTAACACTTTCTACATCAGTAATACATGTAGACATAGATGTAGATATATAGATTTTTTTTTAATCTACACATTCTCTTTACCTCCACCGAAACAAGGAAGACGCTGGGAATGAACCTAAGTGGTACAATTTAATTAGCACACTCAAAGCTTGGATTTTAATCCCTAATACCCCCCAAAGAATCCCCCAAACACAAACTGCCACTACTGTGGCCGGAAATCTTTATTCTGCCCCAAAGCTGACGTTCTCCCAGAACACTGCTGCCATCTGAAAGAAACTTGTAAATAAATGCAACAGAAGCTAATTTCACAGAGCTTCTGTGGTTTATATGTCTGACTGCAGACTCACAGAACTACTTCAAGGACAGACGCACCCTTGTCTTAGAAAAGAGAGGGCAAGCTAATTTGAAAGACCTTCCTGAGTCCACCTCTGGTAAGAGGTGAAGGGAAGAGACAAAGGTCTGACAACCGGAAACAAGAAAGAACCTTCAAATCAAAATCACTCGGGTGCTCCTCTTATCCATACACCTTGGGCACTGCCCCAGTCACACGCCACACCAAAGAGTATGACACAACCCCTCCTGCTTCACACATGCCTGAAAGTAGAGGTCAGATAATTTATCTGTTACTGCCACCTTTGAGAATCTGTGTGGTAAAGAAAAGGCCGCAGGAGGAGAGATAGAGGGGAGAAAATGGGCAGCAGTTTCTCTGCTACTAATGGACAGCTCACTGCAGAGTGCCATGACAGATTTCAGCTCCTTTGTGCACATAGGAATATTTATTTAATCAATGTACTGTAACAAAACAAGACTCTGGTGTACCTCTGGAAAGATGGAGAGCCATTCAGAGCAAGGTGATTGGAGTCTTGTCACCTGCATAGCTGATGGTGGTGATCAGCAAGATGGGGCAGTGTGAGGTGGGAAGGGGAGCAGCTCTTCTATCCACAGAGCCCAGATACCTGCCAGCAAGTACAGATGTGCAGCTGCTGGCACGGAATTATTAGTCACCATGGCCAGAGACCGAGGACAGCTCTGTCCTTCCATTGGCACACAACTCACGTTTACTCTGGTCTCTGTACCAAATGAATCCATTTCCAAAGAAAACAAACAGGAAAACCTGCTGCTCAATATATCAGAACTTCTCCCACTAAGAATCTAATAATCCTTTGGTGGAGGGAAAAAGGTAGGAATTTTTTAAAAACACCTCAAGGAAACATTATTACCTTCAGCTTTAAAAAGGCTGGCACAGAGATATTGTTTAGGATACAGGGGCTGGTGTCTGTTAACCACAGAGCCACCCTACATCATGGACCAAACAATTAAGGATATGTGACCAACAAGAGTATGCTTGCTAAGTTACTCAGGCAGTAATGACAAAACTTTCTTAAAGATTTTTTTTCCTAAAATCATAACTGCCAGGGCTAGTAATCTGTCCTTATGAATCTTTCAAAAACTACTGTGAACTAGATTTCTGAACAGACATTTATTAGAACCTAATTTTGACATATGCTATGGGCATTAACAGTCACTATCAGGAACTCATTGAAGGCTGGATCAAACACAGAAGAACAAAGCAAGATTCAGATAGTCCACAGCACACATGATATAAGTTTATCATCTTTTACTTATGCTCTTAATATCATGAGAAGTTAGAAGGGGTAAAAAAGGAAATTTGAGAAAGGTAATAAGTATCCAAATATTTCTGGCAACATCGTATTTCTTTTCCTAATTCTGATTATGTGGATGCTCACTTTGTGATAATCCAAAAACAAATACACATGTACATTTTATTTGCAGAAAGTGTTTGGTAACAGCAATTATTTTCAACTATTACCATTACTGGTGCCCCAAAGAAACAATAAAAAAATATTTTCTAAACTAATGATTCCAAAACTTGTAACAGGGACTTGTTATAAAAGAACTCCTGGGAGTAGTAAAGTTCTTGCCTTGCAAATGGGAGACCCAGGGACATGGCCCAGGAATCTGTACATTTATTAAGATGAGGTGCATATGTGCAGTTGCATTTCGAGACCACTGGGTGGGCAAGGAAATTTTTTTTTTGATTTGCAACTACCTGAATCCATTCCAATCCTGATTCTCTGTACCCAAAGTTGGTGGGAGAAGTGTCATTACTTAAAGTTTTGCAGAAGCTGTAATAACTAAAATGGTATTCTCTCAACAAACAGAATGCTTGCCCGCTGCCTTCATGAATATTTTTTTCTCATTTTATTATCTCCCTAAAAGGAAGCTAGGATGTTATCATCAATATATGTAACTCTTACTAGGAACCCCCTCCTGCAAATATAAAAATAGAAACTCAAATCAAATTATTTATCTGTGGCCATAAAGGATTCTGGTGAAACATGAACATATGCGTTCCACAGCAGTTTGGGAATCAGTCTGTATTTTCATAATCATTAATGTGTCATTGGCAGTTTTAATTTCCAGAGGTTTAATGACAGGAACAAAGTCATTCAGCTAAAAAATCAGAAAAAGTCGAGTTTAGAGTTTCCAGCTTTACACATAATCTACCTATTATATTCTAGGTTTATACTAAGAAGTTTTGAAGATCTAAATCCAATCCACATTTCCCCTTTCATATATATATATTCTTTAATTTTAGATAACCATATTAAATGGGGTTGGAAGCTTGTACAGCACACTCAGTTCTGCTCTCAGGCATAGCACTACCCTGGGGTCTTTTATCTGAGAGCACAATTGAGAAGCCTGCTGCATAATTTGTTTTAAAATACCAAAGCGCTTGTTTTTAAACAAAACATTAGCCAAAGAAAAAGGGTACAACAAAAGAAATCACGATATGAAAAGAAAAGACAAACAAAAACAAAAAGCCTAAGTGTAGGAAACTAAAACCCCAAGATCAAGGTGGTTCCTTCTACTCCATTTCTAAGTCTTATTTGCCTAACAATAGCTAAAGAAGGCTTGAATTTAGGCCTTTAAAAAAAATTAACTATGACCCACTGGAGGTTAAAGTAAAAAGGCTTAAATGAAAAAAGCAAACACCAAGAACCTTCAATCATGCAAAACTCAACAAGAGAGTGTTTCTTGTATTTCTTCTCAAAACTTTCTCTCCACTTTTTAATTAAGCCTACCAAAGGCTAGAAAGATATCCTCCAGAATAGGCCAGATAACTCCACAGGCAAATGTTAGTCTCTAAAATGTCTATACCCTCCTCCCTAGGGCAAAATCATGCTGTACACAGCTATTTTAATCTAGTTCATCCACAGGAGTGCTGGTGACATAAATTAACTTTATAAATTTTTAGTTCAATTAAGTGTTTCAAATATTTTTAGTTGAAGTATACAGTACAGTGGGAAAAGCAATGACCTATATTTATTAGGCAACCTGAGTTTCACACCTTTGTCCTACCGGTAACTCACTAACTCAAATGGAACAATTATATAACATGACTGTAGGACTCTGGTTTCTTCATCTATTATGAGGGACCACTAAAGTGTATATCACCTCTAACTGTAGGGAGAGAGAGGGATGAAAGCCCTAGTAAAACAACATCAGAATAAAGCTCTTTAAGAAGCATTATTTAATTCCATTATATAGTGATTCAAATCAGGGTCCAGAGCCAGAATTAATAGACTCCCAGGACACACTAGATGACCTTAAGCATAAGCTGTGATGTTTCCTCTCCTATAAAACCGAGATCATAACAGTACCTATACCTCTTGGGGACTACTGTGTGAAGATGACAAAGTTGATTTTTTTAGCAATTAGAATAAACCGGCCCACAGCGAGTATGCTAGTTAGTATTATCATCACTGCATCCACACGGGACTGTAATGAGGAAAAAATTGGTAACTATTTTCAGATTCTATTCTTTCTATTAAAGAGAAAACAGAGATCTTATACCTCTTCAGTAACTATTACTTCACTTCCTTGAGTCCTCAGATGTCCCCACACTTACATATTCCCAAACCTGTTGAATCAAGCAGATGCACAATAGCCTGTATTCACCTGCACACTTTCCCCACAGATTGCTAAACACTGAGGAAAGCCTAGTGTAGAAAAAGTGTCTTCACTACCTTCAGTAACAAAAACAAAAAAATAAAAACTAAAACCCTCTCATTTCCTACCTGGTTTCCTACACCGTGAAGGTAAAATCTACTTTAAGAATCCAAAAGCTAGTAACACATTTTTGCTATTATTTTATTTTATTTATTTATTTATTTATTTTTTGAGACAGGGTCTCACTTTTGTAGTTCAGGTTGGCTCTGAGCTCACTATGTAGCCCAGGCAAGCCTCGAACTCAGCAATCCACCTGTCTCTGCCTCCCGAGTGCTGGGATTACAGACGTGAGCCACCACGCACGGCACTGTGGTATGTGGTATTGATGGCTGGTGGGCGTGAGTTTCCATGCCCAGCACTGTATGTGGTTACCAGGGATCAAACTCAGGACCTTGCGCTTGAGAGGCAGGTGCTGGAACCACTGAGCTATCTCTCCAGCCCACTATTATTTTATTTTTAAATAATTCTTTTTAAGATCCCAGAACTACACAGAGTTCTTTAAACCATGTGATATTTTTTCCCCATTTTTAGCCAACAACCAAAGTGTAATGATAAAGTTGATCCAGGAAGGAAAACTATTGAGCATCATCTTTCTCTAGTTAGGCCAAAAGCTTTACTATTTCTTATTCAGTAATTTTTCCCTCAAATTTTTCATTTTCTTCTCAACATCTATTTTATTGATTAATCTTAAACACCACCTCTAAGACATTCCCTTTTTTTCAGGGTTTTAATGCTGTTCATCAGTGCCCAATTCCCCAGACTGCCGTGGAAGACTGTGACCAATGTAAACTTGACTGCTGCTTGAGTCTTTTCAGTGAAGGTAACCTGATAGCCTTGGCCAGTAGAGAGCTCTAGTAATAAACTTTAATTTTCTGTCCTCCTTTCCTTCAAATTTATGGGCACACAGATGGATTAGGGGATTCACTTCAAGGAGTCCAACAATCAAGTATTATTTCTGTAGCATCTTCTCTAAGCTTAAATTTTGCCATATATCGTTATCATCATGTTAAACTGCTAATAAAACAGAATTTGACCAATCCCAAAATCCCTTCAAACTTTAATGACCCTGTGCTTAACTTTTCTTAAAATATTCATAAAAGCATTTATAATCAAAGTCCTTAGAAAAGAAAACATAAATTAAACCAAATCAGACAAAAACATGACTTACCAAATGGTACCCTAGAGCAGTGGTGGGGAACTTGGGCCATGTATGCCGCAGTGGACAGGCAAAGCCTCTCGTCAGCACGCGGCCCATGTCACCCCCTCAGCCCCAGCATCAGATATCCAGGCTTAACTGCAATGCTGACACTTTTCAGTAAACAAGTGGGTTTGGGCTGCAGTTTGAGAAGCAGGTCTCAAAGGTTTGCCACCAATGACCTAGAGCTTCCCAAAGGGAGATTCACACAGTTCCCATTACCACCTTTTAGTGTTAGACACCCAAAAGAACAGGTTACCAGAATGTAACATCATCTCTAGGGCCCAGAACGAGGGCAGAGTCTTTGTTCAGTTCACTATTCCACCTCCATTGCCTGGATCAGTACCTAGCACAGGGAAGAAATTCAGTAATTATTTTTTAATGGATGAGTAGAGATGTTCCTGGGAGCTACAGCCCCCAGAGAATAAGCAGGCCTAACATAATCCACCATTGAAATCACTTCTGAAGGATGTCACCTCACACATGTGTCCACAGAGAACCATTCTGGTGGCAGGACACATCGTACTCTGACATAGCCAAGAAAGGCCCTTGACCACCGTCCCCAAGTTCATAGCCTTCCTATAATGATATGTGTAACCCCACTAACTGCCAAAGCTATTTTATACCTTTCACTCACCCCAAATCCTTTCAATAGGCATTGTCTCCCAACACCCCTGAATTTCTTAGTCCTCTTGTGAAAGCTTCATACCTGGTCCCCAATTACCTAATGATTTCGGGTGAACAGATAAATGTACACTCAGTTTGTCATACACAGTAATGGAAGAGGAAAGATAAAATCATGTGAGGAGCTCCCCAAAACTTTACTTCCCAGCCCCTGGAAAACATACTAAAAAAGCGATAGAGAAAATAAAAACTAAAGGCCAGGAACACCTGGGAGATATAGTGCAGAAAACCTAACACACCCTCAAGGACTGTGATTTCTACCCTGACTACATACTGGAATTTCCTAGGTAAACTTTAAAACTTTCTCATCATTATGAGTCGGGGCTTCTTTCACTCTCTCATGATATGAAATCTCTTAAAGTTCCCCAAAATATTTGAACATGCACCCAGGTTGGAGAATCCCGGCTCTGGGTTCCTCCTCATGAATTACACACAAAAAAATAATCTATGATTTTAATAAAGGTGCAGTAAAATTTATCAAAGTTGGTGCCAGAAACACAGATGTACACTGTGCTATGCACTATATTATTCCATATTCATGAAATACATATACATGTCAACTAGCAGTTGACACCAGAGGATACATTTCCAGACTTTTTTGTTTATTTTTTTTTTATTTTGAGACTGTATGTTGCTAAATTACTCAGGCCACACTCAAACTTGTAATTCTCCTGTCTTAGCTTCCTGAGTAGCAGGCATTACAGGCATGTACCACCATGCATGGCTACAAATATATTTTCATGCAAGTTTATAGTATGTTGTTCTTCAAAAACAACAATGCTGAAAAGATGATTGTACATTCTCATGGCTTACAGCCACTGATGTCTGAGGCTTTTACCTCAGTGGAGGAAAAAAAATCAAGACCAATTCAATTTGGTCTACTGACTTGAAAATGCTGACCCGCATTCTGTAACATGCTTCACAATGCAGAACTTGAAAAATGCTCTAATCAAACTCAGCTCAAAAAGACCAAAGATATCTGCTTAAACAGCAATCCACCTAAAATCAGCAGAGCTGCCAGGATAGACCCAGGCTGGCGGTGAAATCATTTATACAGTATATACAAACATTTGGAGTCCCAGAGTGGGTTGTGACAATATAGCATTACTACCAGGAATCGGGCCTAGAACTATCAGCATAGGTGTGAGAAGAGCACATTCATAGAGACAAAGGTCATCTAAGACACCACCCCCATTCATGACACCCAGTGCAGGGCCCAGATTCAGACAGTCTGGGTTCAATCTACAACATTTTATGTACATGACCATAAGGAAGCTACTTAATATCTCTTGTTCCTCAATCCCCTCAAATCTAAAGAAGAAGATTGCTGTCCTTATCATACTAAATAAGGTGGTGAGGGTTAAATGTGATAATGCTTTTAAAACTCTTGAATATAGAGAATGCCACAAGCAGTAAGACCTTGACAAATGGGAGCTGTTGTTGCTAAATTACCCAAAAGGTGGCAGATTAGGGCTGTTTTTCAGTTTGTGAGGGCTGGACATTGGAATTTTACATGTTCTTGAAACATGTATTTCAGGAGAACCATAACCACACTCAGGGAAGCAGACACAAATCTTCAGGTCCAAAGGATGACGCCTCCTCCTGAGGTCTGGAACGATGACAGCAAGGTACGAGGAGAAGCTACCATGAAAGAATACAAGATACGATATTTGGTCTTGTTTCACTACCAAATGTGTGACTTCGAGAAAAATTAAAAAGTACTTTTCAGTTGGCAAATGAGGACTTTGGATAGTTGCTTTTTGCTCCCTCTCTCACATCACTCAATTTTAAAATTCAAAGTCCCTGCAGACCTCTACCCATCTCTGGCCCTTTTCCTCATTGGTTCCCATCTATCACATGGCCTCCTACAGATGCACATACTGAGCCGTTCCCTTCTCTTCCCTTCTCTCTCCTCGAACGCTCTTCCTCTAGCTATCCAGTTTTCTTGCTCTATCATTTTCTTCAGATCTCCACTCAGATTCACCTCCATGAAAATATCACCCTCTATAAAACCTGTCACTACCCAACACATTATACATTTGCTGACAGATCTATCTATACTATATATCCCCTCCCACTGCTAAAAAGAATGCCATCAGAATAGATACCTATTTCTTTTATTTACTACAGTATATCCTGTTCCTAGAACTGTACCTGCCTAGAACATAGAAATCTAAAACAAGTATTTTTTGAATGAAAGAAAAAAAAAGACTCTAGGAGTTGGAGACAGAAAGATTACAAATTAGAGCCTAGTTTTACAACTTACTTACTTCGACCCTGTCTCAACATAAATAAAAAAGGACTTGGGATATACCTCAGTGCAAAGGCCCTGGGTTCAATACCTAGTACCATAGGAAGGAGGGAAAGAAAGATAAAAGGAGGAAGGGAGGGAGGGGAAAAGAAATGGGGAAACAAACATGAAGGATGGGGTTTCTCACATGAAGTAAGGTCAGGAACACTCAGCTGACCCAGTTTCCTCTGAGGTACCCAAGCCACTGCCCAACACAATCTCCAACATCCTTTCCACTGAAAAGCCCAAAGGCCTGCATCTCTCCATACCCTGTCACGTGGTCCCTGGAGCTCCAGAACCTATCATTAAGCTTCTCAGCTGCATTCATGTCATTCCTTCTAAAAGTGGGAGGGAGGGGGTGATGGAGTTGAGACCTGTGTAAAGACAGTATACAATGGAAGAGAATGATTATACAACATGAAAGTTGTCTCATGGCTTCCTGACTCTACTACGTATTTTTCCACTTAAATGACTCCCAACTAAAATCATTCCTAGGTTGGTCCACCTCAAACTCACATTCAGGAAAAGAGAGGCTGAGAGAGACTCCTAGAAAATAACTTTGCACAAGACATAAACAGTCAGGAGAAACACTACTAAGAAGTCAACCAGCTGCATTACTGTGATGGAGACCAACCACTCTTCTCACAATTGTAGAACAGATATGAAATATACTTAGCAAATAAGTAAACAAAATTTTTGTTATCCATTCTGCAGTGCTGAACTAACAAGAGTCATCCATTAAGAGCATGGTGATCATCCTCTAAGACCTCTATAACTTCCTTTATAGTAATCTAATCCTTAAACTAAAGACAATTTAATGCCTTTGTATGTCCATATGTTTTCTAATGACATAACTGCTATCAGCATGCTACCAAAGTACTTCTTAGAAGATGGAAGTAATGACAAAGCACATCATTGGGAAAGCAATTATATGCAATACTAACCACTTTTCAATGGCCATATGTGCTGTATTTCAACAAGGCAATTTCCAAATCAGTCTAAGTATACATATTTCTCTGTTCCTAATCTCAGGCACACCATACTACACAAAACAGGAGTAACAGATAGAGCCAATAAATCTACAACAAGAATGCTAAAGAAATGTTCAATGGTGAACAGTAGAGAACTGCCCAGAGGGAAACTGACACCCATCTCTGCCAGTCCCTCTTCATACTACTCTATTTTCCTAATCAAAAACTTCACAAGTATTTACAGCCACAAAAGAGGCAAGAAAGGACACAAGAAAAGGTTTAAAATTCAAAGTTCCTTTACTTGCTGCTGCTTATTAAATTTACCACCTTAAGTAAGAATAATTTATCTGTACTTTACTTGTTGGAAGAATTACTTTGTACTTCAAAAAGGTTTATGTTGACCAAAATAAATAACGTCACATATGGAATGTGACAAAATTTGAGAATCACTGCATTAATTTACTCAGTCTGAATGTGAAGAAGTTTCTATAGCTTTGAGGAAAGTGTTTTTCAATATAAACACATCCAGTTAAAAAAGGTCTTGTAAGGCTGGGGATTTAGCTCAGTGGTTTCAGCATCAGCCTGGCAAGTGCAAGGTCCCAAGTTCAATCTCCAGTACTACATATCACAGTGCTGGATGTGGTACCTAGAATCCCAACACGTGGGAGATAGGCAGAAAGAATGCTGTGAATTGGAGGCTTGCCTGGGCTACACAGTTAAGTTCAGGGCCAGCCTGAAATACAAAGTGGAACCCTGTCTCAAAAAAACTAAAGTTCTTGTTAACATTTTCTGTATTTTTATAGTAGTTTGGATTATTAAAGTACCATATTACTTTTTCTGAATATTGTCCCTATTTACTGAATTCTAGGATATGACAAGATAGAAGAATATCACAAGCATTTTTTAGTATACACTGAGCACTTGGCACTGACTTCAATATTTGCCCTGTCATTTCATTTAATAAAATCTTAGATGCAGGCTACATGTCCATCAACAAATGAATGGATAAAGAAAGTATGGTATTTATACCAATGGAGTACTATTCTCCTATAAAGAAAGGTAAAATGGAGTCTTTTGTAGAAAAATGGATAAACTTTAAAACCATAATGTTAAGTGAAGTAAATCAGACACAAGCTTAAATAATGAATAGTTTCATTTATATAAGAAACCCTAAGTATGAATAAAAAGCAGAACAAAACATAATGGGAAGTAGGGAAATAGAATTTTCTCAAATGGGAAAAGAATCAGATGGCAAGAAGGAAAGGGGATGCAAAAGCAATTAAGATGTATTATTTATATGTTCCAACTCCACACAAGTAATGCAAACATTATGTACTGCAAACATGTACTGTACTAATATTTTTAAATAACTGTCAAATGTTAGAAAAAAAAGTTCCTAAGAGTTTCAGTTCTGACTCAGGCCATAGAGGTAATACAGAACCTGTGTTTTATACACACATAAAATTAAAGTATATGAAATTGAAATCAACTTTGAAACTCTGGGCTTAAAGGTGTAGCTCCTGTTGTACTAGATCTTTATAGTTACACTTACGTTTCAAAGGACAGTCTTTGATTTAAGTCTCCCCTACAACTACAATCTACAGAAGCAGAAGTCTATTCCTTTTTAGAAGTGCAAAAGGATAACTGTGCTTACTGAAGTAGTTGGAGAGGGGAGAACTGTTTTTCTTAGAACATGGTGGTTCTAATAAGAAAGTGTCACCTCTCTGAAAAAAGAGAAAGAGCCTTCATAAAAAAATGTTTAACTTGACTCATCAAATTCACCAAGCAATCTTTTGAAAATTAAGTCCCATTCTGTCCCCACCACCACCACTACCAACACCCAACTCCTGGTCATCATCCATCAGCCAGATCTGAATTCTGAAGTCCTAGAAGATGAATGTGTGGAAGTACAATACAGACTAGGAAAGATGAAAAGGGCCTTCTCAAAAAGGTACTGTACTCTAAAAATGTAGGTGGGATATTCATAAGAAACAATCTAACAGCCACTAGCATGTCCTTGTAATATAAACAAAACTCAAGAGGGCGGAGTAGGAAATGGAGAGAACAATTTGCAGATGCACACAGAATAATGAAAGGAAACTGACAAGAAAGTAATGCAACTAACTCACTAGGTATGTTCAAGAAATCTAATCATGTTGATATTGTACAGATAACAAGAAAAGGGAAGAGGACTGAGAATGTAGCTCAGTGAATACCTAGCATGCTTGAGCCCAGGGTACTCTTTCTAGTACAAAAAAAAAAAAAAAAAAAATCAAGAGCTATTTAGTATGCTGACCCACTGGGAACTGATTATTAGTTTTTTTTTTTAAATCTAGCACTAAGTTCTCTTTTGTTGTGCAACAGATTCCCAAACAAATGCCACTTCCTAGAATAGTTGAAAAGCAGATAAGACAAAGTACTTAGAAATCTATTATAAAATACACACTTATTTGCAAAATATCCTATGAGAAGGTACCAGTCAGATTCTTCAGTGTTACACTTCTGTTCCAGGGGGCATAGAATTCACTGGCGTGTGTACAATAGAAACTGGCATCAGTGGCTTCATTTTTGTGGAAAAATCATTCCAGTAAGGTGAAATATGGCTCCCAAAACTAAGGAATCTCTAACCTAACCCCCACCCCAGAATTAAGACTAACAATAATGTGTGCTATCATTAACATCATGATTACTTTCATTATCATCTGTGATTCTGGAACCAGGAAATAGCTGCTGTTAAAAGTTAATTCAGGCCGGATATGACAGCTTACACTTAAAATCCCCAGAACTCGGGAGACTGAGGCAGGAAGATCACTGTGACTTAGAGACCAACGTCAGCCACATAGTGAGTTTAAGGTCAACCAGAATTGCATAGAGAAACCCTCTACCTCAAAAAAATTAATTATTTCTGGGCTGAAAACATGAAATGACAGTTTTACCTGGTTGATTTTAAAGTTTGAGTGCCTCAAAATTAAAAGTTACATTGTCAAAGTATTTTTAAAAAGTGATCAAGGTAAACAGAAATGGATAGATTTGCCAAGTCAAACACTTTTTGTATTTTCAGATGTTACATAAAATTACTTTTAAACAGAGGAGCTATTTCTGGAATCATATTATACTTACTTCACTAAAAACAGTCATATTCCTCCAAGTGAAGGTGACCTGGAACAATCTGGTCCGTTCTATATCAGACTAATAAAACATTTTAAAACAACACAACTGTCTAACACAGCAGGTTTCAACATTCAGGTGTGAAATCACACTTCCCAGCACACAGCTGAATTATCCCCTTGCCTCTCACCTGCAATTATCATTTGCTCCCTCCCCAGGTAGCACTCAGCAACCACAAATCCTCTAAGGCTCACATCTGGAAATTAAAACTTCCTCTGGGGGCCTCATATGCTAGAGGAGTAAGAAGAGGACGAAAACAAAAACTTCACACTAGGTTAGACAACTTCGGAAAATGTCCATTCTCACCATACAAAAGCCAGCTTGATAAAATTAAAACATACTGTGGTTGGGGATAAGTGCTTTTCAAAACAGAAAGAGCAAATTTACTTCACAGTTCTTATACAGGCCAGCTTCTTCCATTAAGACCAATTCCAAAAATTTAGCAAAGGGTATTTCATCAGTTGAGAGGACATAATTAGATGTTTTGATTAAAGCATTTTCCTCCCCTGGTTAACAAGATATAACAGATGTCACTGACTTCCCTAATAACAATACAGCCCTGCTTTTGGCATCTTTACAATTTTAAAACTGAACTGTCATATAGAAAAATTATAGCTAGGGTTCTCTACACAATCATGACTCTGAAGTGGTTATGACATGTCTGGACTCCCCAATGGAACAGATATGGAAATTACATTCCATATTTATAGCTGCAAGCCCTCCTTAGCATGTACTTGAAAACCAACCTCTGAAAACTGAATGATGCAGGCTTATTCAAATCACCACCAATTATTCCTGGAAGCACCAATAAGTGAGGTATGAAACCTGAACAGAAAATGCAAGTCTCACAGTCACTTTCTTCCAGGAGCATGGGAACACATGCACATCTCAGGGAAAGCAATGTCCACTTAAAACTTCCAACATCTCAGCTTGCCTACAGAGAAGTAGACGTCTATCTACACTTGTTTTTCTTTTGTTTTGTTTTTTTGAAGACTCAGATTTTCATAACACAATTCCCTGGTATTTGATCCAATCTACAAAAATTCACTTTACACCAATTTTGTCAACATGCCAGTCCAGAGTGTTAAGTAAAGATAGGTCTGCATTTTAAATGAGGAAGAGCCTCCCTGATTGAAGTTCACTTCAAACATCCTGGTTTAACAACTCCATTAATGACATCAAGCACAGATCTAAAAAGATTACTCAGCTCCATTGTCAGTGGCATATGTTATTTATAGGACAGCATATCAATCATGTCTTCCCCTTATTATTCCTTACTTTCTGGTCCTAAGCTATTTGTCCTGCCAAATTAATACATTCCATTCCTGCTGCAAATCTAAACAATGCTTGATAAAAGATTAAGAAAATAGTTGGGGTTCTCTGCAACCATATACACACCCAGGGAAATTCGTCAATGTCTTTTTATTTGCATATTTGGCTGGCTGCCCCTGCAGTAAATATGTAAGGACAATACTCAGGTATCCTACTTTATGGTTTGCATTTAATTCAAGGTGTCAATCTGCTTCCGTTTTAATTATATCTGTCTAGATATGTTATTACAATCCCATGAAAACTTTTCACTACATAAATGGTTATAAATATATACACATGACAAACAGTTGTTATAAATTTTCTGGTTCAGCAATAAACAGACAAAATGCCTTAGCCAACACATCATGTGGATTTAATATTTTGACTCTTTCTGCAGAAGAAAATTTGGTTTAGTCTTCAACTCAAACAAACTCTAAGGCTCCCTGGTTTCTTATGTTTTACTCTGAATGTTAAACTGCTCTGAGTTTCTTTCTCTGGACTGCTAAACTGAAGAAAATGTCCCCTTACTCTCTAAAGAAAGAGATGTTAAAACTATAAGTAGCCACATAAGATTATCTTATGTCTAATTATTTTATCTTCCCACCAGACATTCAAAAATAAGAACTTATGCCAGGCGTGGTGGCTCACGCCTGTAATCCCAGCACTCGGGAGGCAGAGACAGGATTGCTGAGTTCGAGGCTTGCCTGGACTACATAGTGAACTCAGAGCCAGCCTGAACTACAAAGCGAGACCCTGTCTCCAAAAAAAAAAAAAAAAAAAAAAAAAGAACTTATCACATTCTCACCCTAACTATATTTTCTTTTACATCTTCATTACAGAGAGGTAGGAGTGGCAATTTTTAAAAAGACAAATGTACCAAATAGAAAAAGGTTAATGAATTTCAGGGTAATACACTGCTGAGGGAGAACATGGGATGAAGGGAAGAATGCTTTTAAAAGGTTCTTGATATTAACAATCAGAACATTAGCTAGAGGAAAGAAGTTTTACAACCATAAGTCCTCACCATCATTTGCAGTATTATTTATGTTTTCAACAACTTAACATCCACAATTCCTATCCAGTGGAAACCACCCACTACCAGTAAAGAGAAAAGAGATAGTCTCCTCATTTCACTTGGTAATAGTCAGAGCTCAACCCCCAGTGTGATCTGGAGCAGGCCAATTAACCCCAGGCACTGTGTTTTCATGGGCACAATGAGAGATGATAAAGAGACCTGTGCCTCTGATACCACAGCAGCTCAGAAAGCACATCAGGTAGCAATGGCTGGCATGAAATGGTCTCTGAAAAAGCTGAGGTACTAACTTTAGGATGATACTTCCTAAAGATTTACCTCTGTGTGTTAATCTTGAAACTATAATTTTTACAAGTAACCAAAGTGACCACCGTAACAAACAAGGAAAGAGTAAACTACAACACATAACACTGTACCATACCGAAACTGCCTTTTTTACTCATTTGCTCCAGGGAAAATATACTGCATTTAAACTATGTAAGAGCATCTGGTAGAAAAGCATGTCCTGGACTTTCATTAATTTCTGTCAATTGAATAGGTACCAACCAAGGGGACAAGAGTCAGTGCAATTTCTATCATAGCTGGAAAACAAGTGATAATCTAATGTCCAACTACTATATTTATCTGCATCTTCACTGTCTTTGGGGATTTCGGTCACCAACATTTTTAACTCAGTTAAAGTATTCACTGAACAATGCTTAACCAGCAACTGTTAGCCTCAGTATTAACTAAAGACCTGAAAGAGAGAAAAATAATCTGCGTAATTGTAACAATTGAAGGGCACAGCAATATTGGACTATAATCTCTTAGGTCTTTTAAATTCTAAAATATCACTGCTATCAAAGATTTTACAAAAGCCTAAAACAAGGGTAGGTTTACAGACAACAAGAAAAGTCACATCTCTCCTCTCCTATCAGCACAACTTGACCCTGGCAATGATTTAGCCTCAGATTCAGAAGTTATTTTGAGAGTATCAGATTTCACCCATATAACAGAAAGTCACAGTCTGTCTTTCCAGACTGGGCTTCAGTAAGTAGAAACCAGAGAATACTTACAACATGAGCATTTTCTACCAAAAGTTAATCCTAATTTGTATTTGCCCTTTGCCATTATTTATACACTTCAGGAATGCCCCTATTCTATGACTCCAATTTTGTTTCATATGGTTTTCTAGGGCTCTGAAGGTACCAAGGAGATACAACAACACCATGAGGTAAGCAGATACACCAAAATGACAGTAAAATATTAATATGTAGTTAGCATCTTGTCATTTTTTAGCAGGCAAACTCTAGAGTTCAGATAAAAACTAAGAAAGCATAAAGATGAGCTAAAATAGCCCAGAAAACTATGGCAAGCAATTCCCCCTCACACACAGAACTAACATCATCTTCCTTCAAACAAATAATCAATGTTAAAATAATGAAAGTTTAGACAACTTAAAATTTCTGTGTTTTATTCACAACTTTCTAAGTCTACTACCTTTTGTTATCTACATCCATAATTTTCATGGGCCTCCAGTATAAGAAGGAGAAATATAGAGAGGCAGACAAAAAGTGGATTGCTTATCTAACTGTACCTTTAATTAAGACTGCCATATATACAAATGTATGAAATAAATACTTTCAAAGAAGGTAGCAATTCATTATTTTTAGTTTCCAGCTTCCCTTAAAATTGATGAATAGGACTGTGACACAGAAGAGTACACTTGTCTCATCCTTTCCAAACCAAGCAAATGCAGTCAGATGATGTGAAATTCATTCTTTTCCTTCCCAGTTACTAACAGCAAAAAGACCTATTCTTTGTAACCCTAAAATGATCAGTACTGACAGATACAAAGACATATGTAGAAACTACCTCTGTCCTGAAAGTTTCACACAAGCAGTGAAGAACAGAGCTCAATCTAAAAGGAAGAAAAAACAATGAGGTTCTCAGCCTTTATTTCTGTTTCCCTTTCTACAAGAAAAACAAACATGAGGACCGGAGATTTAGCTCAGTGGTTCTAGCGCCTGCCTCTAAGCCTAAGGCCCTGAGTTCGATCCTGTAACCACACATAATGCTGGGCATGGTGACTCAGGCCCACCAGCAATCAATACCACATACCACAGTGCCCGGCGTGGTAGCTCACACCTGTAATCCCAGCACTCAGGAGGCAGAGACAGGAGGATTGCTGGGTTCAAGACTTGCCTGGGCTACATAGTGAGCCCAGTGCCAGCCTGAACTACAATGTGAGACCCTGTCTCAAAAAAAAAAAAAAAAAAAAAAAAAACATGAAACAGGTACAGATTATGTACAAGAAACAGTTCTACAACAGCTAACATTCCCCAAATTGATTTTGATTGTCTCATGTCTTCAGTTTCATCAAATTAATTACTATATCTTTCTTCCTAATTTCAATTATTTGAGTTTTCAAATTTTTGTGTGTGTGCATATGCATGTATGTGCATGTGTGTATATGAGACACACTAGGGCTTTTTTTCACATATTTGCTATCCTAATTCGCAGGCTCTTTTTCCCCTGCTTAATCTATAGTGTATTATGTTTAATTCTAAATGGTGGGGGGAGCTGCTTCTTAAGGGGAAAAATAGCATTTGGCACAAGGCACTTACACAGACTACATGTAATACAGTAGAGATCCCTTTCAGAATGGGGTAAAACTAACCCATGCACACTCATACACTCCACCAGAAAGTACTACCGTTATTGATCCCCTATCCAGACCTTCAAATCTTGTAGTCCTCAGGATTTAAATTATTCCTTAATTCCTCCATTCTTTATTTCCATTTGTAGACTTTATTTCTAATCCTAATATTTTCTCAAACTAAATAGTCACCTTTTGATATTATATACAACTGTTGTATAGAAGAGTTTCAGAATCTATCACCTACAATGCTCCCAGAATCACATTGTTTTTGCATTATTCAGTAAACTTTATTGGTACATTATATACACAGCTCACAATCACACACAACATTGGGGAATTTGCAGAATCACATTTTTTAAGTCTTTTCCAACACAGGAAACTAACACCACTAAAAGAAAATCAAAGGCATAATCACTAATTTTGTGATTCTTTTCTGAATCTAATTAATTCATATTCTGCTACCCTCAAAAGCTAGCTGATATAATTTCTACAGCTAACATGAGCCACATGGATTCATTTATCAAAACCTTGACCTTATCTCACATAAATATTCTCCAGTGACACACTGCCTTACAGAGTAAAATACTAAATTCACTAAGTATAGTAAGACTCTTAAATTCAAAATCAGACATACTATTCACAGTACTTTTGTTTCCAAACTTCATCACTTCAGGAGTCCTTAAAGCCTAAAGCTATGTACATTATCAGAAGCGAAATGTTGAAACTGACCCACTTACTGCAGTGTCACATAGCCAAACTTCCCAAGACCAAAAATAAAACACCCAACCCAAAGGGCTCCACAGCTTCCCCTAGCTCTATAACAGCAAAAGACAGGTTCTGGCCCTTTTTGAAATACTTCATACATGGCAAGCAAAAAAGGCAGCTAATCTGAATTTTTTTTTTTTTTTTTTTTTTTTTTTGCGGTACCAGGGATCGAACTCGGGCCCTTATGCATCCAAGGTTGGCACGGTACCACTTGAGCTAAATCCCCAGCCCCTGAAATATTTATTTTAACATCAATGTCAACCTACTTTCTCATCCAACTTCTTTTCATGATTGCTAAAAAGCAGCAAAACATGAGACTAGAAAGGACCAAGAGAAGATAAAACACATTGGCTGGAGGGTAGTTTAGTGGCATCAGAATTGGGCAGCTATCTCACTGAAAAGAGTAATATCTCTTGATATTATGAGAATCTCTTGATAATATGAGAATCGTCCACCAAAACTCACCTCATGTAGGGCTCCTAACAATGAAATGAAAAGGCTGACATAAGGCAGAAGAGGTGAGGGAGCAAAGAAGGGAACTAATCTCCCTCATTATTTACATATCACAGTCCTTTAATCACCCTTGCTTAAGCAACAGCCTCCCACAGAATGACAAGCTTCTATACCTGGTTCAAGTTGTCTACCATCAACCTACTCACCCCAAAAATCATAAATCACCGAAGTCCAAGATCTGGAAGAATTTTTTGAAATCTTGTCTAATATCCAGCTTTCCAAACTGGATTACAGATTACAAATGTAGCCAAATAAATTTAGGAAATATTCAAACTTTATATTAACATGATAAAGTCCTTCAATTCTGACAGCTCATGTAATTCCATCTAATTCATTAAGTTCTAAAATCTGTCAAACTATTTTCATCTGGAACATAATCTATGAACATCCTGCGATACTATGTTCACTTCTAGCTTGAGAACTTTTGCTCTAAGCTAGTCTCTTTCACTAATGAATGAAGAAAATGTTTTCAGAAAGTTAATTTTCTAAGAAACATCATACAACTAGTTAGAAGAGCCATGCATGCCTGGACAGGTCTCCTGACCTTGTAACATATACACCCTTTACTTTTTATTCATTTCTATAAGCCCTTCCTTGACCCATATCCCAATCACAAAGCATCTTCAACCTATCTCACCACCCTTGTCTCTAAAAGCATGCCGTACTTTGTTTCAGAACTATTTCATAGGTCCTGTATTTAATTTACCAGTTAAGTCACATACATCAAGTTGTTACATATACATTTTAGGTTCTTCTGTACTTCTAGTATCCTGCACTCATTAAACAATCTATAATATTTGGTGACTGATACTTGGAACATCATTAATGTTTCTTAAACAACTAAGATTTGACCATTATAATTATTTGCTATTACCACAGCATGTTTTAAGAACATCAAAATACAGCCTGACTAAGACTACTGATGTGTAACTCCTGAAAAAGAGCTAGGAAACAAAAACCCCATAAAACACTTGATCTGATCTTCTATACAGCAGAAATGAACTTTCCTTCATTTTCATAAGCTTGCAAGACTCCAGAAAACCTTGTCTGCTGATTTCACCAATTTCATCTTTTTTTCCCTTGGTCAGTTGAACTGAAAAAGAATGCCCAAAGAAACCAGTATGCAAAAGAGGAATAAAGGGATAAAAAATGGATTTGCAAAGTCAAATTTTCACCCATGAAGGTCATAAGGCTTCCTAATAACAAACTACCCAGAAAGCCAAAGAAGAATAAAAAGGCATCACTATCAGTACATCAGGATACACTTAACAGTACTGAGTCCCAACATTTCCATTTATAATTTCACTTGTAAAGAGTAACTCAATTTTTTAAACTAAACATAAAATCTGTAGATATATGCTGTCATTCTATCATTCAAAGAACATCTAAATAAAAAACACCATATCCAAATGGCAATTTTACTTCTCAACTGCATAATGAAAAGAACACCACGTTCAACTTTAGCCTCCTCACCTACTCTCTTATCTTTGATCATGAGACTCTTCATAATCACACACTTGAACTTCAGGGCACAATTACTCAAGACAAATGTCCCTGCAGAATATGAAACTACCTCAGCCAGTTTCACTAACTATAACGTATGAGACCTTCCAAACTACCTTTAAAGGTTTCATCATCTTATATAAGATTCCAACAATACTAAAGAATCATCAGCATAAAATGTAAGCTCTCAGTAGACATATTACATTACTTCAGTATCTGTAAAATCATAGCTAGACTGGAACTTCTTATATCAACACACTTCCAATGAGTTAGGATCCTCTTTTGAAAGAGTGAAACCCAAAATCAGCTACTCAGAACAAAATCATGGAACCAAAGACTTTATTATCACATCACCTATAGTACATTGCTCCACAGTTTGTTAGCTATGGCATAAGCTATAAGCCTAGCTGCACAAGGCAGTATTTCTGGTTTCTTATCACAACATCATACCAACAGAGGCCTTGATGATGCTTAGTGATAGTTGTTTTCATTTCTAAACACGAGGCACAAAAATGTTCTCTGTGTTCAGGCTAACTCTTCATATCTATAATAATTTTATCTTTTACAAACATGCTCTTAATATACATTTCTAAGTTCATAGTTTAGTTGCCTGCTCTCTAATAAGCCCTCACATTTCTCAGTCATAGTTCAGTGAATCTCCCTAACCAGGCACAATGGAACATCAAAGATTTTATTTGAGAAACTACTATACACCTAAGTTTTAACCATCCAACAAGGACATGATGTGATAGCAAGCAGCCAACATATCTACCTTTTGCCAAAGAACCAGACAAAAACGAATGACCTTTTCCTAGTGTGTGCTTTTAATCTGAAAATTTTAACAACTTTCCTATAAGAGTTGGACTTCTGAAAATGTGAACTGAGAAGATATTTGATGTAAGAAACTATTCATTTATTTAGGAGTGATAATAGTTTAGAGGGGTTAAAACAGAATTTGGAGACAGAAATATTTACAGATAAGATCAATCACCCAGAAAGCGAGGGTGACCATAGAGGTAAACTATAGAAGAAGCCAAATGAGGTATGATTTGGTGTTGCTAAACCAGTGTTGGGTGTACTGGGTTTATATTACCACTTGGTCTTCTTCTGTGTATGTTCACATTCATCTACAAATATTAATTAAACTTCTTAAGAAATTAGATTTTCTACATCTGTGCACAGATAAGTATATGATATTTTAAACAGCAAGGTGATGTAGTATTCCTCTAACCAAAGTAACATGGGTTTTAAATCTAGATAAGTAGCAGAAAAACTAATTACAGCAAGAAAAGAAATGGTACTAAGGGTAGATTTTGAACTTGGTCTTCTAAAACTGAAAAATTTTCTAAGGTTGAAAAACCTAGAATGGGCACATTTTCTCTCAAAACCCAAGTGTATATACAGATGAAGATATATCACAAGCCCAGTCAAACAGCTACTTACTACAAATAAAATAATCCAAGACAACTTATGAGTTATATCCCTCTCTGCGCAGCCTTTGAAAATGATCATGGAACTCCAGAGGGGACACACAGCAGTGAGGATACCCATGCAGAAAGCAGAACCACTTGTAACCAGCACTTAGAAGTACCTTCCTATGCCAACTATAGACAGCAGTGGTGAACCAAATTTTTAGGACACAGACTGCTATTTTAAGTCCTTCTGTAAAGCAAGAGAGAGAAACAGGTTACACCTTATAGTTCCCACCTATTGTGGCAAAGTGAAAAGTACACTCAAAATTACCCTGAGTGGTAAGCCTCAACATTCAGAAATTTTAGCTAATTCAGCACAAGTTCTAGACCCTAACAGATTTAGCCACTAACATCAAAATCTATGGTTACCAGCAATACCACCATCACCCTCCCTTCTTCCTCAGCCACTGGCCAACAACCACCACCACAACTCCAGTCAAAAGCAGATCACAGAAAAGAACAGTGACAGGAAAAAATGCCTTTTGGAAAAATACTTAAATCTGACGTTCAGACACATAGAACAAGCAATCTGAACCTGCACAGTTACTATATGTGAGATTTAAGTTTTTATTAATAAAGCTCACAAGTGCACATTTGAAACAATACCACAATAACTGTAAAAATTTAAAAATCGAAAGGAAAGAGAAAAGTTTCCTTCAGACACCTCAAACCACATCAGATGCATGAAAAGCTAAAAATCAACTCACATCTTGGTTTTGTGCTTAAGAAAGCTGGACCAACTCTACAAAACCTAAAGCCTTCTGTGTGCAGTGTGTGTATTGGGGGTGGGGATAGGATATAGGGGGAGTTGGGGAAGGAAAGAAGGTGCGGTTAAATTTATAGAGGCCAATGACCAATCCTAGCACCAAATCAGATGTGTCCAGGCAAAGATACTTTCCAGTGACCCCTGGACAGTCTCCCTGAAGCCTCCTCCTCCCAACAGCCCCCTCCCCAGGAGCCTCTTAGCCAGCAGGATAATGTGCATTTGAAAATGAACGCTGCCTGCAGGTGTCTAAGGAATAAAGAAACACACACACGCACACAAACACACACAAAGCCAATCACTTAGGAAGGGGAAAAAAATCACACACACACACAAAAAGGAAAGGGACAACTGGTGACAAGCCCTTCAACAACCAGCTAGGATTTTATTCTCTGCTTCCAGTGTATCTTTTTCTGTCCTTCAACTAAATTACTCATGTACACACACATGTGTGTATATGAATGTGTACAGAGGATATTATAATTAACCCTTTCTTTAATAGAGCCTCATTGAGAATACAGAAAGATATTCCATCCTTTCCTCTTCCCTCCCTTCCTCCCTCTTATCCAAGAGAAAACGCCCCCTTCCCCAGCTTTGCCAAAAAAAAAAAAAAAAAACGGGGGGGGGGGGGGGGCGGTGCAAAGAAACCATAAAACCGCATCAGTCTCGGACCCGAGGACATCCAGGAAAGGTATACACCGGACAGACACACACAGACATATGGCTCTGGAGAAAGCACACACAGAACCGTCCACAGGCGCCCCAAACCCAGCAAAGAGACTTCCACTAGCCAAGAAGCCATGATTGGGGAGGGAGAAAAGGAAGGAGTAGGGGCAGAGCTATCCGTGGAGAGGGGGCGCATTGTTGTGATGCCTGAACCCCTTTCTTTCTGCCCATCTGCTGTGGAGGGGTGCAGAGAGGGGGCGCAGGGGAAAGGCGAGAGAGAATGAGCAAACCAGGAGATCAGGCACGGTTGTGCGATTCCCTCTTGCTGCCTGTCTGCCCGCGCCCCCCGCTCCCCCCAACAATAAGATCTCAGCCTAGACAGACAGACAGATAGACAGCTTTGAGCACCACGGGCAAAGCAAGGGACCCCAGGCGCAGCCGAGTGGGGTCGTGCATAAAGGGAAACCGGGGAGGTGAAGGGGGGAAAGGAAGGGGGAACCCCCTTACCTCCAGCGCTTCAAAAGTGACAAAGCTGGTCATGGCAAATCCATCAATGATGTCCTCTTCGGCCGAGGTGGACTCTCTCCGCTTCCTCCGCGGGGGTCTGGGTCGGGACGGGGCGGAGGACGGGGGCTTCCCATTGTCTTCCTTGTCGGAGCCCGACGACGAGGCGAGCGAGGGCGCCCGGGTCCGGCCGGTCCCTCCGCCGCCGGCCCCCAGCCCGCCCCGGGAGCGCCTTTCCCGGTCTCGCTGCGACCGCGACCGCCGCTTTTTGCGGAGTCCATGGCCCCGCGTCGGCCCATCCATGGCTGTGCCGCGCCGGGGTCCCCCCCGCTTGCCTGCCGCCGCCACAGGCTCCGGCCGCGGCCACACACGCTCTCACACACACACACCGAAAAAAAATTGACACCGAGCCCTGCCTCCCCCGATCACGGCTTCCCTCCGCCCCGAGGAGGGCGCGGGGGAGACGGCGGCCGAAAGAAGGGAGAGAGGGGAAGAAAGAGAGGAGAAAGAAAAGGGGGAAGGGGCGGAGAGAGAAGGAGGAGGGACGGGGGGCGCAGAGCCCAAGTGTGGGGCTCCCCGCCGCACGGAGGGTCGGAGATGCCTGGGAGCAGCGCCGAGCAAAGTAATGGCTGAACACACAGGTCTCCTTTAGAGGAGAAAAAAAAATAACTCACCAAGCAGGCAATAAATCAGAATAGCGGAATGCTTTGATCAAGAGACTGGGAGGCTCCGGGGAGCCCTCCCCGCGGCCATTCTCTGCCGCGCCCCCCCAAAACGCCTGCACACCCTCCTCCCCCCACCCCGCCCTGGGATCCAAAATCGAGTCCAAAAAGGTCGCGGGAAAAGTGGGGGCAATGAACTTGAAAACACCCCCCCCCCCCGGGCCACCTCTCACACACGCCTCGGAGAAAACTCACTCCCAGGCTGCAAAAATGTTAAGAAATTGCTTCGAGGGGAGACCGGGGCTGGCAAGCGACAGGAGAGGGGCCAGACCCCCTCCCAGAGAAGGAAGCATAATAATAATAATGCAATCATTAGCGAAGGAGAGGGCGAAACTGCGAGGAGGTTGGAGGAGCAGGGAGGCGCAGGAAGAGAAGGAGGATGCTGGAGCAGTTGTGGGGCTTGCTTTTCGGTCTTCGAGGGGGGAGGAGAGGAGAAGAAAGAAGAGAAGAAGCAAACCCTGACGCTGCCGCCCGCCCCCCCCCACCCCCCACACACACACCCTTCCTCACAGAAAATACTGTTTTTTCCAGTCCCAGAGGTCACCCTCCCTCAAAAAATAATGAGGGAGGGGGTGAGTCAGTCAGTCGACGAGGAAAGCAGAAAGAAATCTCCAGCGAGACACCGGTGTGCCCGTGCCGCCGCCGCCGCCGCCTCTCCTCGCCGCCCCGCCGGAGGGAGAAGCGCTGACGGAAACGCCGCTCTCGCCGCTAACGCTGCCGCCGCCGCTGCCGCCGCGAAAGCCCCGAGCCGGAGGGTGCACGGTGTGTCCCCGGGCGGCTGCCGCGGGAGCCCGGGCACGGCCCCATCCTCCGCCCGCCCGTCGGCCTCTCTCGGCTCCTGCTCCTCCCCCTCCCGGCCGACCCACCGCCGCCGCCCGCCTCAGCCCAGCCTCGCGCGCCCGCCCGCTCTCGCTCTCGCTCTGGCTCGCACGCTCGCCCGCACGCACGCGCACGCGCCCCCGCGGGCCGCCCTCCTCCCCGCGCCCGCTCGCCGCGCGCTCCCGCCCCCGCGGCCCCGGCCGGCGGGATCACGTGGGCGGCGGCTGGGCTCCCTCCTCCCCGCCCCCTCCCCAGTTGTAGAGTGTGTAGAAAGCTCAGGCTGGGGGCTGGCCGCGCGCTCGCGAGCCCAGGGCATGCGCGCTGGGGCGGCCGGGCCTGCGCACTGGGGGTGGCGGGCGCCGCGACCGGAGGGGGGGGCGGGGGGGCCCGAGTGGGGTCGGACGCGGCCGGGCGGAGTTGACGCGCGAGGGTGTGGAGGCGGCGGAGGAGCCCGCCGGCGCTCGTGTGGGGGGCGCGCGCGCCCCGCACCTTTCTCGGGACACTTGCTCTCCGTCCTGGTCCCCGGCCCTCCCGGGGCTCCCTGACCTGCGCCGGAGTCCCGCGGGGCGTTTTCCCCGGGGTGACCCGAGCGTCAAGGAAAGGGGAAAACGCGGAGAAGGGGCCTTTGACGGGTGCTGGTTTTTCGCGGGACGGGGTGAGACCTGAGGCGACCGAAGAGGGAGCGGGTGCCCGAGCGCGGGCCTCTGCTCCGCCCTGGCGCACCGAGAGGCCCAACAGGCGAAACTGGAAACTTTCCCCCACGTGGTAGCACCGTGCGTGGCCGAGTGACCCCGCGCCCGGGTGACCTCGGTGTCCCCCCGTCGGCCGGCGGGGACGAGCGGGCGGCTCCGGAGTCGACCGCGCGAGGCTGACGGGGGCGAACTTGAACCTCAGTAGCCACGGGCGACGGGGCGGGGGACAGGGACGGGCCCCGGGGCCCGTTAGAGCCGCAGACCGCAGTCCACACCGCGGCGGGCTGCTTTTACTTTTTCTAGGAGGGGACCCGTGAGCTTTTTACTTTTCCCTCCGCTTCCCCTCCTCCGGCCGTAATGTAGCTGATGCTTATAAAAAGTTGTATTAAAAAGCTTGACTGCAGCCCAGAATCGATCAACAAAAGCGACCAACCTCTCCGGGTAAAATAGCTGTGCGTTTTGCGGAGCACGGGGATTGATCTGTACGGAGCAGAAGGACACGACAGGCCTCTTTCATCTGCCTCTTAAGACAATCACTTCACTTTCTGTCCAAGCACATAAACACCGTGGCTCATCACCCTTCACCCTTCCGAGCCCTCCCTTGGAAAGGAAGAAAAACAAACTGACATTTATTAATTACTAACAATGAGCCTGGCACCGTGTTGCTTGCTTTGTACATGATTTCTCCTCTTTAGAATCCAAACTACACTTTTTCTTAGCAGTAATGGAGGGAGGCGGGAGATTCTCTCGTTGGCGTCCCTAATATTGATTGATCTTATTTTCTCATTGAACAACGATCAAGGGTCACCTAGATCACCAGGCACTGCTCTAGGTGCTAGGAATACAGTGGTACCCCAAATGAAGAAGGGCCGCCCTCCCTCTTTGATCTTTTGTTCTACTGGGGAAGCCTCCCTCCCCTTACACTAGCTAACAGTTTAATGGGTTGTCACTCCCTTGTTTTAAGTCACACTCCACCTTCCCCATTTCTAGATCCCCAGTCAGAATCTTTATAAAAACTGCATAGGAGTTAGACCATAGTGAGCTCAGGGCCAGCCTGAACTACAAAGCAAGACCCTGTCTCCAAAAAGCAAAAAAAACTGCATAGGAGTTAGAGATGGGAGGACTGAGGCAAACCGGAACAGAGATCACTGGACTGTGAATCAGAAGACAAGCTTTGCAGCCTGTCCAGAGAACAAACCATTTGACCTTAGGCAAGACTTTTAAATGACTAGTTTTCTCATCTTGTAAATCAAAGAAGTTCAATTAAACGTTCTCAGAGTTCTCTTTCAGGTCTACCACAGTCTCAGCTGATGACATCTTTTCAAGTAGATTGTACGCTTTATTTCCTGAGAATGGTGACTGATACATGGAGCCTGCTGCCCCTGGAATAATTAACAAAAGCAGTAACCTGTACACAGTGTACCTGTGTTAACTAACAGAGTGCTAATCTGGCAGCTGCTGAAACCTAGGCTGAGGCAGTCACACTCTTCTAGAAAATAAACCCACCTTCTTTGCCATGTAAAGCGAAGACACGGGCTCTTCTTTATGATTTCCATGGATATGAATTGTCTTAGACACAACCCAAGAATCGAGGAAAACCAGGAAGTAACGTTACAATTACAGTAACTATTCAAGAACTTTTGTGATTGGATTGAGAAAGGTGTGAAATCAGCAACTCTAATAAAAGGTATTATATTAGTGACTTTCCTAAGTAGCCTTTGGCAGTCCTGTCTTTAAAGAATAACGTCTGGAAGTTTAAAAAAAAATGGATGGTAATGCTCTGCATCTAAGAACTTGCCTCTGGCAACAGTAATATGCAAACGCATTTTAGGATAATGTTCAAATTTTTTTTCCGGGGTCCAAGTGTAATGGTTATGTCTAAGGGTCAGAATTTCATAGTTTTCTTCCATCAAAGACTTTGTTTGTGGATTGTATTGTGGATGTTTGTCTCTAATTCTCCATTTTGTGGTTTAATCACTAATGAGAAGTTAACAAGTACCATATAATAGGCTGAGCATTTATTATGTGCTAGTCACTGTTCCAAGTACATTAAAATAATTTCTCAGTTCTCATAAATTTGAAGAATTATCTACTCCAGTACTTACTTTAGAGTTGAATAAACTGAGAATTTAAGCTAAGCCTTTTGTCCTAGATGGTGTGGCAGTTTAGGGGTAAGCTGAATTCGCCATGAGAGATTCCAAAACGTATTCTTTTTCTCAAATGCTAGGGCTCGAACACCAGTCCTTGGACATGCTACCAAAAGTGTTCCTCTTAAGAGTGAAGCTGAAAGGCCTTTCTTAGAATGATTCCTCAGAAAGTCAAGAGCTGTGTAAATTGTACAACCGATTTGGAAAACTACTTGAAATATCTACTACAGTTAGAAATATGGAAACCCTTAGCAATATATCAATATCAGATGTATACAAAAAGTACTACTCAGGTTAATACTATTCATAGTGATTCCCAAACCAGAAATGACCTAAATCTTCAAAATAAAATAGATAGTTCATGGTATATTGCTACCACAGAACACATTCTATAGCACGAAGGTTGAGCAGTCTATTTGCAAATACAACAGCACATATACATCTCATAAATACACTCAGTGTTAAGAAGTGAGACACACAAAAATATGTTTCCCAGGACTTCCTTTATGTAGACTGCAAAAACAAAAAAAACATACTTATGCTATTTAAAGTGAGGAGAAAGCCAGGTGCAGGGAAAACTGTCTGGGATCACAACTCTCTGAGAGGCAGCAGAATCACATTTTGAGCCCAACCTGGGCAAATTAGAAACTCTGTGACCTCCAGTTTCAAAATTTAAAAATATATAAAAGATCTGAGGACATAGCTTGGTGCAAAGTCCTGGGTTCAATACCTAGTAAAGTTCAGGCTAGTGGTTTTAGCTGATGGCACAGGCTTGAGCTAGGGCTTGTATGCTTGGTACAAGTTAAAAGTCATAGCCCTCTGGCATATGCATCTCTCTATATATTATACATCAATAAAAAGCTTTAAAGTGCTGTGTGTATAAATGTGTGGGTATTTCATATTTATGAATACTTATATATTTTTCATATATTTATAACACTCCTCAAATACTCATCAGTAGTGATGGAAATGAGCTATAACTGTATGCTCTGAAGAGCCAAGGTTAAATGGGGGGAAGAGAGTTATGGTCAACTCACACAGAACTAGGCAGTGTGAACACAATGGAAAATTTGATGGCAAATGAGTAAAACCTAGCAGCTCATCAGATTTCTTACCAGGTACAACAAAGATAAAGCTCAAACTTGATACGGGCAGTATGAATGAGCTCATACTTCGTATCATCAAAAGCTTAAATGAACTAATTCTCCAAAAGATTGTAGTTGATAAATAAGCAAAACTGAAGAAATTACTCCAAAAGAACTTGCTTGCTTAGTAGTGAAAACACTTAATTTTTCTGCAATACGTGAAGGGGAAAACTTACATCTGTGTCCAGGAAGTAACTACTTAACCCAGGTCAATTTTGCCAGTTGTGCCATCTTTTAGTCAAGTCAGTGATTAGTAACTTAGCATTCAAGCTTGGCTATTTGGAGGATGCTATTATATATAGCTCAATGACTGAACTGAACCCTGAGTCTTTCACCACTGAAATTTCTAAATTACTGGATTTTCTAAATTACCAAATTTATATATCTGTCTTGCACTCCACACTCTGCCAACATGGTAATTATTAGCACATCATTCTTTTTTTCTAATTATTCAGTTTTTATTATAAAGCTAAACTCTGAAGATGTCTACAGAGTTGGCTTTTTAAATTTTTCTCTTTAAATCAGTAGTCTAACAAGGATTAGAAAAGATGAAAGTCTATTTAGTGTTTCTGACCAAGTAGAAAGGGTGAAAACATAAATAAGGTTTTAATTTGGCAAATATTGCATATCGGTATATATTTGAATTCATTAGGAAAATTGATTTTTAAGACAAGGCAGCCAAGGTTTACCTTTTAGTGGTTGATAGCATCCAGCATTTGTGCTGAGGCTGAGGTGGTTTTAGAGCCATCTTTGTTCCACTCTAAATGAGCAGGTAAGGAGACAAACACATTTTGCCTCCCTTCTTTAACCCTCCTAAATTGTTCTTAATAATAGCTCTTCCTGGGGAGAAGTGATAACTTGAGTTAACTGACAGGTAGACCTTCTACAATAACATTGTTGTAACTTTGCCCTAATCATCACCTGCTGTTTGTTTTTTTTTTTTTTTTTCCCTGTTGAAAATTTGGTTTTTAAAAAAACCAGTTTAAAAAAAAAAAAAAGGAACATGGGCTTCAATTTGCTGGGTGTTGTGTCTCCTTCCATAATATTGTGCGATAAACTTTCATAATCTCTGCAGGTGTCTCTGATGAATGACACATGGATCAGCCCATATTTCTCAGACTCTGCTGTAGGAAGCCAATGAAGGATACCTGCTGGTGATGAAATGATGCTCATGTTTAAAAAAGTGGTTCTGAAAAAATATACTAAGTTTTAGATTTAAAAATAAATAAAAATCAACCACTGTCTATCCTTCTCAGGGCAATGTTTTGAAGTTTTACTTCAAATGATCAGGTAGAAACTTAATGAGTAGGCAAAAGGAAAAACTTCAAGTGGCTCTTTAAAGTGACCAATGAGAGATCTTAGTATTTATTACTATGAGCCTGAAGATGAATTTCTCATACTGGATTTGATAGATGACTGTTGTCGTCGTGGGGCTGCACACAGGAGGGTGAGGTGCAGAGCCACACATGCACACCAGACTCTGGGGAGGTTTCTGGAACACTTCCCTTTAATGGATGCAGTGTAGGGCATTACATAGCACAAGTGGTGGGAGGGGTTTGCAGTGGCTATTGGGGATTGGTCTATGGTTGCCAGAGGAGGGGCCCAACATTGAGGAGGACTGGGCAGTCTCCAGCTACGGGGTGCCCTTTAGCTCAATGTTCACTTTGGTTTTAACTTAAACTACTGAGGGCCAAGGGCGTGGAGACTCACACCCACCAACAATCAATACCTCATACCACAGTGTCAGGCATGGCAGCTCATGCCTGTAATCCCAGCATTCCGGAGGCAGAGACAGGAGGATTGCTGAGTTCGAGGTTTGCCTGGGCTACATAGTGAGCTCAGAGCCAGCCTCAACTATAAAGCGAGACCCTGTCTCAAAAAAAAAAAAAAAAAAAAAAGGTAACCTTATCGAAGGACTAAGTCCATTTGGGACTGTACACTGACAATGGCAGCACCGGTATCATGGAAGAGGGCTGAAGTTTGTCCAAAGGTGTGTGCAGTATTTTGAGTGAAATGATTAACAGTGGCAGCAGTGGCGATCTGGCTGTGCAAGTTGATTGAGACTTAAGTGGCAGATGTGGAGACTATGGTAACTATGGACACAGTGAGGACAATGATGGCCAAGGCCCCTAAATCACGTTTTCTGTATGGGTGAAGCAAAAGGTCAAATGGGGGGCGGGGGTCACTGCCCAACCAGTCTTTAGTAAAGAGTGGGAACACAAGCACTGAAAGGCAAAATTGTTGAGTTGGGGTTATAGGACACACAGTATGAGTCACTGCATAAGTAGGGGGTCCCAGAGACTCCAGAGAGGGAAGCATTGGCCCCAACAGCAAGGAAGATGAGTCAGTGGTGTCAGTTTTTAGGTTGCTAGGGTGAAGGGAAAGTCAGCTGGGAGGTGAGGTAGAAAAGCAGACAGAGAAAGGACAGAAGAAGTATTCCATGAGACTCAAGGTGGATGCCATCCATCAGTGACTACAGGGCAAATGGAGGAGTCAGTGCCAAAGGGGTGAGGAAGAGAGGAATTCCAGTGTGTAGTAACTAGAAGGAGGGGGGCTGGAAACTAGGGCTCATACTTACGTGACCACAACCTGGGAGTTGGTGGTAAGTGGAGCACACAGGAGGGCCAACAGCATTGACCCTGGTATGGGGTGGGGGGTACCTGGAGGAGCCAAAGCACAAGCTTGGTCATAGAGGTCCTTTATGTCTCTCCAGGTGGTCTTATTGGGGCATCGTGGTGTTGAGTGGTGCTGACGTTTTTTGGGCCATTCCTGAAGCAAGAGCCTCCTCATTTGGCCCATTGGCAGATAAGTTGGTGGTGTAGGGCTTGACATCTTTTGTAAGGAGCCACCATTCTGCAGGCTGAGCTACTCCCAGGAGTCACGGTCCAGGCTTGGGTTGAGGTAGAGAAGGCCAGTGTCCTCTATGCGGATCCAGTCGTTCTTGTGAAGCAGCTTGTGGTGGAGGCTGTGGAGGTGCTGGCCCAGGTGGAAGCCGGGCATCTCTCTGGGCGTGCCTCACGGGGTGAGCGTAGAGCACTGGGGTCCGACTGGCTAATCCAAGTACCACCGCTCCCAGTAGGCGTCCCTTGGGAAATAGAGGCCCAGAGGGCCTTCGAGGAGCAGAGGCAGCAGCAGTAGCCACAGCCTCAGGACGCCAGACATCCCCTTTGCCATTGTCTCTGGTGGTTGGTCGGAAGTGGCATGCAGTTTAAGAGGTACAGCGGAAGGAGGAACCAGTGAACCGTAAGGGCCAGTGCCCTGTGTTTCCGCCGGAAGAGAAGAGGCGGCGGCAGCAATTTAGGGTCCCGCCTCTGTGTCTGCCGGAAGAGAGGGGCACCAGCGCCATCCTGGGATTGCGCAGAGGAGTAGGAGATATTTCGCATACTCCGAGAGGTGAGGTCGGTGAGGTCGTGGAAGGAAGGTGGAAGGGGGTTTGACGCATTAAAGAAGCAGGGAGGGACTGAAGAAAGAAGCTGAGCCGCAGGGAGGAAGAATTCCCCACGAGGGGGGCGGGCACCCACCTGAGAGAAAGCAGCCTGCTGAGCTGCGGGGAGAAGGAATTCCCCACCAAGGGAGGGGGGCACTCACCCGAGAGGCGAGGTGAAGGATTACCAGAGGGCACCATGTTTGGGCGCCAGTTGTTGTCAGGGGCTGCACACGAGAGGATGAGGCGCAGAGTCGCACACACACACCAGACTCTGGGGAGGTTTCTGGACCGCTTCCGTTTAATGAACGCAGTGTAGGACGTTTTATAGCACAAGCGGCTGGAGGGGTTTGCGGTGGCTATTGGGGACTGGTCTTTGGTTGCCAGAGGAGGGCTCAACATTGGGGAGGACTGGGCAATCTCTGGCTGTGGCATGCTTTCATTAACTCAATGCTAACTTTGGTCTCAACTTAGTCTTCTGAGGGCCAAGGGCCTCTCTCAGGACCTAGGAGACTAGTGTGCGGTGCATTTGGCTCAGTCAGACCTGGATTTCACTCACCATCAGATGACTCATGATAAATTGTGATTTTATTGTCTTTTCTATTGGAAAGTGGTATACGTGTAAAATAGGCTCAGACAAGAGTAACACCTTGTTAAGAAAGTATTCACCTTTTGAAATTATATACAAAAATATAGTAGAGACTGAGGATGTACCTCAGTGGTGGAGGGCATGCTTATCTTATACAGACCCTGGGTTTGAGCATCACTGACACACACATACACACACACACACATACACTAATAATAATGATAATTATAATGCTGATCTATTTGCAAGCTCCTATTTACAACACCTAGTATATTTTTGCCATGTTTCAGGTCTTTCGTGGTCTGGTTCAGTTGCCTAATTAAACTATAGAGCATACATTTCTGTGATTTCTAAACTAGCCTTTTCCAGACACTTCCACACCTTTGTTCATGCTGGTGCATCAAATCAGAGTATCTCTTTCTGCCCTCCATACTTAATTTCCCCTCCCCATCAAAACTAATTTGACCATTAAGGCCAACTAATCCAGGAAGGTTGTTCTAGTTAGTGCTCATTCAGAATTAACAACCTGTTCTCTGCTTGTGTAGCAATTTAACTTATCTATTTATGTATATTTCAATATAGTATTACCTATCAATGTGATATAATAAAAAATCATATATTCTCCCAATAGTTTAAGAAGTAATAGGTTTCCAAAGTACTTGAACCCTTCTATGCACCTCCTCTGAGTTCCTACCCTTTCTCTCCACTTCAAAACTCCACCTTTGCCGGGCGCGGTGGCTCATACCTGTAAACCCAGCACTTGGGAGGCAGAGACAGGAGGATTGCTGAGTTCGAGGCTTGCCTAGGCTACGTAGAGAGCTCAGAGCCAGCCTGAACTACAAAGCGAGACCCTGTCTCAAAAAAAAAAAAAAAAAAAACTCCACCTTCTTCCTTCCCTTCTCCCCAAAGGATCATTATCTCAAATTTCACATGTATCACTCCAAACATTCATTTATGTACTATATTTACACACTATATGTGCAAGTTTTCTTAAATAATATGTAGTATTTTGCATTATTTTAAATCTATATAGGGCCAGGGATTTAACTCAGTGGTCTGGAGCCTGCTTGACAAGCACAAAATCGGAGTTCCATCCTCAGTAACTACGTACCACAATGCTGCACATGGTGATCATGCCCATAATCCCAGCAATCAGCACCACTCACAACAATGCTGGGTATGGTGGCTCATGCCTATAATCCCAGCGCTCAGTGGGCAGGGGAAGGAATATTGCTGTGAGTTCAAGATTTGCCTGGGCTACATAGTGAGCTCAGGGCCAGCCTGAACTACAAAGCAAGATCCTATCTCAAAATCAATCAATAAATCAATTATTCCATATAAATGATACCAATCTATATATGGTCTTCTAAAATCTTGTTTTACATTCAGTGTCATATTGAATGAACTAGTCAAGGTCTTAGTCAATGAGAGCTAATGATGTTGATATATATAGTCTGTGAGTTGCTTTGCACTGTTGCATGGTATCCCATTATTAACTATAATATCTTTATTGATGCCTTACTGATAAGCATTCAGGTTTCTTACAATTTTTGTTAGAAATAATACACATGCTGTGCTCTGTTGTAGGATTTACACACTATTATACTGTTATCATGTACATACTCTACAGCTTCTCATTGCTCCTTGTTAAGTTCTAGAGCACTGAGGCTGGGCAGGCAACGGCAGATTCTCAATAAGTGTTAACTGACTTAAAGACTTGTCCTTTGGTATCTGAAATTAGATTAGACTCAGGCTCTTGTGTTTTATAACAGATGAAGATTTGAATCTGTATTTTCATACTTCTGTTCAGAAACTCTAAAAAGAAGCTTCAAATAACTTAAAGCTTAGTGCTAAAGTGACTTCTTACCAAGCATCTGCCCTTTAAAATGAACTGATCTTAATTGTGAAATCCTTAATGCCTCTATCAAAGTAGGAACAAATCAGATAGCTGTCTGTAAGTATTTCTCCTCAAATACTATTACGGTTTTGAAAGATCCAATAAAAGAGGAAACATTTTCATCTACAATGATAATTTCTTGATTTTCAGAAAAAGCAAATACTTTGTTGCTTGAACTGCCCATATAAAAATATTACCCAGTTTCTAAAATATTGCCCAGCTTCTGGCCTCATATTACCAGGAAGTTCTATGAAATAGCCAAGTAGAATGGTAATTGATAAGAAACTGGCTATGGAAAAATTTATTGATAAATTTAAACTGCTTCTATGTTGTCAGTATAGTTCTACCCTACTTATGTGGAGTGTTCCCTAAAAGTTTAATTTTCTACATTTCAAGAAGGAATAGTAAGTGTACAAATATATCTACAACATTATAATTGGGGGGAAGACCCAAAATCACAATAATGGCCTCTGCTGAAGGATGATTAAGTAACTTATAACGTGGAGATAAGTTGGAATTTAATGGATTCATTAAAATTATACAAATGATTTTGGAAGAATATATTTATTAGCTAATAGACAGAACTGCACATACTGTGACTATTATTATATTATTTGTATTTTTTTTTTGAGACAGTCTTGCTTTGTAGTTCAGGCTGGGTCTGAGCTCACTATGTAGTCCAGGCAAGCCTCGAACTCAGCAGTCCTCCTGTCTCTGCCTCCTGAGTGCTGGGATTACAGGCATGAGCCACCACGCCCAGCTTATTTTTAATTTTTAAATTCCATATTATTTGCATAAATTTCAGAGGGACTACAACTGCATATGTATTTACTTCATCTTATTTTAGTGGTAGTATAGGTGGAAATTTATTTTTAAGATGCTTTTTCTTATGTTAAATAATTATAACAATAAAAGTTTGAAGGCATAACAGTTTTATTTTTTTAGAACTGAAGATTGAATCCAGTGCATTAATGTTGTTTTTCCTTAATCCTTTTTAATTTTTAAAAACTTTTTAGGGCAGAGTTTGCTAAGTTGCTAAATTACTAAGTTACTCATGCTGACCTTGAACTTGTGATTCTCCTGCTAAAGCCTTCCAGAGTACTGGGATTACAGGAATGCAATACCATATCTGGACAAGTATAGCACTTATTTTAAGGGAGGTATGTAGGTTAATTTAAGAAAATGTTCCTGTGTACTTGTAAGTTATGAGTTTCCCAGGATGCAGGACCTTAATTAATAAAGCTAGAATCATTCCAGGCAAACTGGATGGTTGGTCAACCATAATTTATCTTTCACTGGTAGGAAAAGGTGCTAAGACTTTAATTTTAAAAGTTTTTTGATTGGTAAAAGGAGGTGTAATTTAATTTTATTGTTAAGAAATAAACCAAATAACAGTTTGGTCAATAACCATAAAACTCTTCTATGTTGTAGCTTCTCTTGGAAAATTTCATACAAATTCTTAAAGAAACAGCCCTCTACTAATTACATATTCACCTGGTATCCATTATAACAAATGAAATTACCCTTCACACACATTAATTGACATAAGTACTGAAACACCAAAATCAGATTAGCCTCCATAGCTCAAAGAAAAATAGAAAAAAAGAAACCATTGCTCTAGCAAATTTTCAAAGTGTTAAAGGGTTGGGGCTTCAAAAAGGTTGGTAAACTTGATAGTTTTAAATAAAGCTAATAAAACATGGCTATTTCATTATTAATTCATGAGACAATTCCAAGTTCTTACCAGTGTATTTTCACTGTACAGCAGTTTAAAATTCAGCTTATACTATCTTGCACTTTGTTAACTGTTCTTATAGTCTCCATTATGCATGTTTTGTGGCATAGCATAGTATTCTAAGAAAAATTGTATCCATGACTCTGTCTATATTCATAATTGACAATCATACAGTTATCCTGTATGATTGTATCCAAGCACGGCAGCAGAGACAATAACCCCGTTGTATTTGAGAAAAGCTTACTTTTCAAATTCCTGGCTCTTTTTCCTTGAACACTGACATCCTCATAAAACATTGTTTCCCTGCTTTGGGTTCAAATCATCTGATAAATTAGAAAAACATGAAGGTAACAAAAAGAAGATATACAACAGTACAATACAGCAAAGGCAAAGAACTCTTTGCTAAGATTTCTTTATTTTCGTTGTTCAATTATATGAAACCTATTGTTTCATGGTTTGTCTTCCTATTTCCTGCACCAGATTATTCTTGTCACTTACAATGTAAACCTTGAACAATTCACTTTCCGTGTTCTCTGTCCTACTGTTATCAAAATACCTGTGCTTTCCAAGATCCTTTATCAAATCTCCTTAGCATTGTTCACCGTCACGACTATTTTTATTTATTTATCTTTGCTTTTCCCTGCAGAATATTTTCTCTTTATTGCAGTATTTGGCTCATTCTCCCTATTATTCAATAACAAATCCTATACATTGGTATAGAATCACGAAGAAAACAGTATAGAAGTATTGTACAATGAGTCAAGATAAGAACAGAGACATATTCAGATTATGTATTACTCCCCCTTATCTCACAGAATCTTCATTATCTATAAAATCTATTGTAAACATTTCTATTTCCCACATTATTGATTACTCATTGTGTTCCCTATCAGTGATTCTTGAAATTTATCCAACTGAAATATAGTGAAATTTTGATCAAAGATATAATGGGGGGATAAAAACAGAGGCTAAAACTCACTATTTTAGAAAAGATTTTAATGCCTTTGTTGAATCATATGTACTTATTATTTTCAAGTTACAGATTTATCTCATACTGTGGAGAAACTGCAAAGACAAGAAGCAGTATGTGGTATTGTTCGATTCAATACCTAACAAAAAATTATTTTTCTTGGATTCTGTACATTAAGCATCCCCAAAACTTCTACTTTACAGAGCTTATAATGCACACAATGTGTCATTTTACTTTCTCATTTTCCCACCATTAGATTTTCTCTCCCTCCCCCCTCCCTCCCTCCCTCCTTCCCTCTCTCTGCCCTTCTCTCTCTTTGATTTGTCCATGGTCAGGACCACACTAATTCTTTTCCACTAGTCTACCACAAGTCATAATTTACTTTTGTTTTGTTTTTTGAGACAGGGTCTTGCTATGTGGTTCAGGCTTGCCTTGAACTCACTATGTAGCCCAAGTTGGTCTCGAACTTGCAGTGATAATCCAGCTTCAGTCTCCCGAGTGCTGGGACTACAGGTGTGTGCCACCATACTTGCTCACAATTTTCTTTTGTAGGAGGCAGGGGAAATAGAGTAACCTTACAAGTACCACTAATGATGGATACTGCAACCTTCAGGAAACAGGATTTTAACAAAGTCTTGAAATGTCACTCCCAAGAGCACTTACTAGTCATAAAGGGAAATGGAACTTTAATATTATAGACATTTGGCAAATCTTGCCTAATCAGTGACCAAATTTACTATCATCAATTACAACAGCACATAACTTTGGGCATGAGGGACTTGAGGAAACAATACCTAAATAATATTCCTTCCAAGTTACTTTTGTGGTGTGGGTATTAAGACCAGAGCTTCTCACATGACAAACACTCACTATAACACTGGGTTATTCCCTCAGCCTTCCTTCCAAAAACATTTAGCCTGAATCTAATCATTAAGACATAGAAAAATTTAACTTCAGAGATATTCTATAAAACTGGCCTAAATTCTTCAAAAATGTCATTATCATGAAAAGCAAACAAGTAAAAAAAAAAAAAGACCAAGATATAGTAGTTTGCAAGACAGTAAAAAGGAAAACTGAATGCGACAGATAATCCTTGATTATATCTTGGGATGCAAATAAATAGATTATGGATTTTCATGGGGACAATTGAGGAAATCTGAATAAAGCATATTTTTATATAGTAGAGTAAAATCAGCTCTAAACTTCCCAAATGTGTGGCTGTATTGTGGTTACATAGATGAATGCCATTTTTCTCAGGAGATATATGCCATGGTATGTAGGGAAGAAGTGTCAGGATGCCTGCAGTAAATTCTCAAGTGGTCTAACAATGTCCTTACATCAAATGAGTACAAAAAGAGAAATAGAAAGCAGATGTGGCAAAATGTTAGCAATTGCTAAATCCAAGAGAAGAATATAAGCCCCTTCATTGTGCTATGCCTTTTTTGAAACTACAAACTTTACAAAAGTATTTTTTTTTAAAGTTTGGGGAAACCTGTGAAGCCAAAGTCTCACATTTCTCAGGAAAAGAAACCTTGGGTTTAATGACATACATTAAAGTGACATGCTTTGCTTCAGGCTTACAAGTAAAAGAGAAGGCATCCAAGTGCATAGAGCAAAGGCAGACAAGGTTCTTAGCATCAAGAATACTGGAATACTGCCATGAAGACTTCTTTCAGGACATGCATGTAGCTGGCCCTGCATCCCCAGACTAAAGCAATTTTGGATTGAATTTTTTTTTTTTTTTTTTTTGAGACAGGGTCTCGCTTTGTAGTTCAGGCTGGCCCTCAGCTCACTATGGAGCCCAGGCAAGCCTCGAACTCAGCAATCCTCCTTTCTCTGCCTCCTGAGTGCTGGGATAACAGGCATGAGCCACCATGCCAGCACTGTGGTATGTGGTATTGATGGCCAGTGGGCGTGAGTCACCACGCCCAGCACTGTGTGTGGTTACCGGGATCTAACTCAGGACTTTGCGCTTGCGAGGCAGGTGCTGGAACCACTGAGCTAAATCTCCAGCCCATAGATTGAAAATATTTTTTCAAAATTGTTGTCTGCATTAAGCCCATACAGACTTCTTAATCATTAGTCCCTAAAAATTCCTATATAACAATTATGTAGCCCTTACATTTTATTAGATATAAGCAGTCTAGAGGTGGTTTAAAGTATATGGAGAATGTGAAAACTCTATACAGTTACTTTGGCATTATATATGAGGTATTATTAGATTTTAGATTTTAGTATCGATGGTGGATGGTGGGGAGGTCCTGGAACTAATCACTTTGGCAATATAGAAGGACAACTGTATCTATTTACCTAAGTGAATATAACATTAAAAATGATATAATACAAATAAGTAGAGGCTCATATTCTATCCAGTGTCGAGTAGCACAGTGATAGCCATGAAATTAAAACTAGAGTCCTGAGTTTTAACTTTTATTAAGTTCTTCTCATTTATAATTAAATAACAAAAAATATGGAATTTATTGAACTCTTTAAGCTTAATAAAAAGGTGGGAAGTTTTTCATAAACAAATGCTGCCCAGTATTTCTCTCTTTTTCTAACAATTGTTTATGAAACCATGACTATAGAGCAAAACCTGAAGCATGCTAAAATGTTTGGAAATTAAAGAGAAATCTATGATAGGAAATTAGCACAGACAGCAAAGTGTGAGGCCATGTATATTCTTTTAGAAAAATGACAAGATAAAAATATAAATTAACCTATGTCAACTACAGAGAAAGGATTCTTCATTTCCAACTTGAATGGATGTTTTTATTCCTTTTTAAGATGTGGTTTACTACTTAATGGAATTTCAAATTATCAGAACTTTATTTGTGTTCTTGTTTAAAAGCCTTTTCCTACCACTTTTCTTTTATTTTTTGTTTTTTGAGACAGGGTCTCACTTTGTAGTTCAGGCTGGCTCTGAGCTCATTATGGAGCCCAGGCAAGCGTCAAACTCAGCAATCCTCCTGTGTCTGCCTCCTGAGTGCTGGGATTACAGGCGTGAGCCACCACACCCAACACTGTGGTATGTAGTATTGATTGCTGGTGGGCGTGAGTCTTGACGCCCAGTATTGTATGTGGCTACCGGGGATTGAATTTAGGACCTTGCACTTGTGAGGCAGCTGCCGGAACCACTGAGCTAACCCTCCGGCCCCCTACCACTTTTCTTTATATAATACATGCTTTTTCTTTTTTGCAATGCTAGAGATTGAATCCCAAGACCTGGCAAAAAGGCAGGTTCCATACCACTGAACAACTTCCCCAGGCCAAACATAAGATTTTCTTTCTTTTTTGAGATAGGGTCTTGTTCTGTAGTTCAGGGTGGCCCTGAACTCACTATGCACCCCAGGCTAGCCTCAAACTTGTGGTAATCCTCCTGCCTCTATCTCCCAAGTTCTGGGTTGACAGGCGTGATCCACCATGCCCAGCACTGTGGTATGTTATACTGGGGATTGAACTCAGGACCTTGTGATTGCCAGGCAGATGCCAAACCACTGAACTAAATCTCCAGCCCAATCTCCAGCTAAATCTCTTATTTCAAGCACCATAAGCATTCTTCAGACACAACGATTCTGTAAGTGTTATTACTCCACTTTCTAATTTAAAACAATCCTAGAGGAAGATTTCTATTGTGGTTGAATCTAAGATCCTTAGTCTTCCAAAAACCTGTTACAATACTTTTGTCATGACCAGGGAGATGCAGGATTGCAAACAAGGGATGACAGTGGCACTATGTCCATAAATGAGTTCTGTCCAATACCTCTCTCTACCAATCTTCTGTGAAAATCAGACTACAGTGCAGCAGGATAGACAGTAACAACATTATACTCCAAGTGACCTTAAAAGCAAGCAAACCCTATTATTTGAGCAGAGTAATGGATAGGCCTGAACATTATCAGTCATTCTAGATGTGACAGAAGTATACTTTTTGTTAGATCATCAGAGTAAAAACCTTTTCAGCATTGGATTTGTCTTGAACAAACAAAAGGGAGGAGAAGCACAATAATAAGAACATTGCATTTAAAACACAACATTTTTTGGAAATATCTCATATTGGAGAATAGAATCCTAAAATCAAATTAGTTTGTTTTGTTAAGCAGTCTCATTCCTTCTATCTATCCATGTTGATTCTGTTTCACATATCATAAGTTGAGAGCTTTGGAAATCTTTTCATATCCTTGATAATAAAGGTTCCTGCTTTTTCCTCTTGATACATTATGACCATCTTTTCTGGAAAATCTGGACATATTTGACATGGGCATAACTGAATTGTTTCTAACTGAAATGATAAAACTTTAAATTTAGACATAAAATATCATATATGGAAATAAATGTCTTATACTTGGTAGCCAATCTATAAATTCTTACACTTTGTTGGCAAAAAAAGAGTAACTTAGATACATGTATAGTACCAGAATTCCAAAGGAAAAAAAAAAGAGAACTTCGTGGCTATATTAAAAATAATTTCATTCACTCGCAGCTTGGTAAACCTGGAGAAAGATTAGGAGATAAGTTGCCCATATTCATCATCATACATTCAATCAATATATTCACTCGACATTTCCCTTGATACTCTATTAAGCCAACCCCCTCTACTAGGAAGAGAAAACTCTTTAAATAGAAAATAAGTAGACAGTGATAAATGGCAATATTATCTCTACATACAATTTAAGTTCCTTGGACTTTGGTAAACTTTTGAATCCTTTCAACCCTGGACATAAAATTGTGTTTCCCAGTTTTCTGAAGAAGACAGATGGAATGAGTTGCTTGAGTTTTATACTATAGGGGAGAAGAATGACTCCTGGTAGCAGTGGCCTAGGATCGTGAATATGAGTAACATGACCTTACTGAATAAGGAATCAGTTTTGTAACTGAGACCCAACTTTCTGATTCAGGGTGCTGATTAGGATATGCATTTTTCAGGCTCCTTATTTCCAGCTAGTATGTTAGTCAAAGTGCTCCTGAGGACCAATAGCATATACAGCAGAATAAAATAGAGATTGGCATAGTTGATGATAGAGGCTGCAAAATTCCACAATCTTCAGTTTGTGATTTGGAGACCCAGGAATTCCAGTCTGAGTCCAAGGGCTTGAGAATCGGAAGCACTGATAGTGTCTCAGTCTGAGGGAGGGGCAGAAGACTAATGTCCCAACTCAAGCACTCAGACCGAGTATTATAGCGTATGTCTCGTCCCCCTGACTCACACTTGTTCCGAGAGGGGGCTTTTGGATGGTGATTGGACTTTGTGGCTAGTGTACTAATGAGGGGATGAATGCTTCCACAAATGTGGCTCAATGCACCATTAGGAGGTGGACCCCAGGAGAAAAACTGGAAACATATTTCTCCCTCCCTGGCTCCTCCCTTTGCTCTCTGCTTCTTGGCTGTCATTGGTTGAACACCTTTTCCCCTGCCATTGCCTTTGCCTCCCTGGTTTGCCTTGGGGCAACCCCATCGTGGACCATAACTGAGGAAAAGTGTTGAGGTATTTTGTCTTAGGATGGGGAATTGACTAAGACATTGAGAAAGAGAACTCGTCCTTCTTTTGCCGTCTGTTCAGCTCCTCAGTGAACTCAGTGACGCCCACTCACATTGGGGAGGGAATCTTCTT